>WKFP01013976.1:52609-106403 GCA_011057875.1 Pterocles orientalis | reverse complement strand
CCCCCCCCCCCCCCCCCCGCCCCAACATTTCATTGTGTGCAATGAAACTAATTATATCTGTTGCAAAGATAAGTGCAGATGTGCTAAGAAAGGCACAAAGCCCCAGCACCTGTGGAACAGGTGGAGCCAGTACGCTCTTGAGCAACTCCCCGAACAAATGGACGATCCTGCCCTTCTCCCCCCTCCTGATTGTATTTTTGGGACTCCAGTTTGACCAGTAACTCTAGCTGTCCCCTCTCACATTTCTCACACCTGCAGCTATCCTGCAGCCTCCCTCTGGCGCAAAAGGGAGATGTGAGTAAGAGCGAAGGGCTCTTTGTTTGCTCCCCAGCACGATGCGGCCACGCTGGGCACCGGGGAAAGACACGGAGCGCCGGAGCCCCGCAGGAGACGGGCAGGCTGCAGACGGCGTGGGCATGGGCACCGCATGCAAAGGAACGGAGAGCGGCGTGTCTCAAAGTCACGCTTTGAGCAAAAAAAAGCTATTTTAGAAATGTGGGCTTTTCTCTTACCCAGCGCTAATACATGAGATCGTGGTAAGAGAGGCCAGGGAAGCGACGCTCCCGCAAAGAGGGATGATGGGATTAACTGGCAAAGCCACCGCTGGAGGTACGCTGAAGAGGTGGCACTGGAGGAGATCCAGCTGTGGGGGAACGCTGGCAAAATCTTCACACAGGCTCAAAAGCAGCAGGAACAATGGAGCCTGTATTCAGAGATGATAGAGGAAGATAGAGACAAAAAATGAAGTGAAAACTTTCTACGGCTAATTGCGAAAAATGACAGGAAATGAGCGAAATGCTGCTGCCAGAAATAACGCTTGTGATACTGAAATCGTTGATGAAAGTGTTTGACATGTGCTACAACCTCAGGCAAAAGAAGGCCAAGATTTTGGGGGGCATTTTTCTTTTAGTCTGTTTGTTGGGTTTTTGTTGTATTTTTTTTTTTAATTATTTTTTCCAAGCAACAAGCAGTAGAAGAAATGAACTCTTCTGTTACACTGCTGAGGAGTCTGGCACTATAAGTAAGTTCCCTAATTAAAGACAGGTCCTTTCTGGGAAACTCAGCCCCTAGAAAAGCGGCTTCAAAATTGCTGAAGACGCCAAGGCAGTGATTAAAACAGCACCCGCCAAGAACGGCGGGGACACCCAGGTTCAAACTGGAAGACTCCAGGGAAGAAGCAGAGACGCCTCACCAAGCAAAGGCATGGGGACCGCGGAGAGCAATGTGAAAGGGAGAAAGAAAATCCTCCTGCCTGTAGGGAACGACACAAGACCAAACCGTTTCACCTCCCCGTGCTGCAGCCATCCCAAGAAGGAAGAAGGCACAGCTCATTTAATCACCAATGCGGAGGCTTCCAGTGACGGAAGGAATGCCGGCAGCGTGACTCGGCCACGACGTGAAGCGCAGGAGATGTCTTCTAGTCATTCGACTGCCATAGTAGCAGTGATGTTTCTGAGTCAACAGCCGCCGCGCTTGCCTCCCGATCGCCGAGCCAGCTGCAGTGTAATTTGAGCAACAGCAATAAGCAGTAATATTAGCCTGGAGAAATGTCACTGGGGTGGGGGGCTCAGCTGAGCTATCTTTAGCTGCCGAAAAGTTAATCACCTAAGCTCCCTGCACAGTCAGTGGAAAGTGGCTGGGACCTCCAAGGGGTGATCCTGCTCTTCTCCCAGCACGGCTGAATCACCCTCCAGGGTGCCTGTCCTTCTCCGGGAGCTACAGAAGGCACCTCCACCACAGAGTCACAGACACGGGCTGGAAGGGACCTCCGGAGCTCCTCTGCTCCAGCCTCCCGCTCAGAGCTGGACCATCCCCAGCTAATCACCAACATCAAGCTTCCAAGAGGGAATGCTGTGGGACATGGTGCCAAAGTACTCACTTACTGCAGCAGGTATAGCCACCCACAGCCCCCCAACCCGCCCATCCTCCTAGCCCTTTTAAGAAGAGGTCGGGGCTTTTGAGAACAATTTGCCTTTGGAAATCTGTGTCTACTATTCCCAATTCACTTTCTTGTCCTTCACATGTTGGGGAATGGACTCCAAGGGACACCCATAGTGACCTCTCTAGTGACCAAGGAGAATCTGACTAGTCCACAGTTCCCCAGACCCCCTTTCCCTTTCTCAAAAATGGACCTTTTTCAACATTTTCTCTGAACTTTCTTTCCCTCCTCCATACCCACGCTGAAGTCCGCTCGCTAGCCACAGCTCCAGCCAACCTTTGGTCAGCCCGGCTTCACCCCACGTGGCCAAACAGAGCTTTTACCTCCCTCCCTCGTTACCAGTCCTTTCCACTCCTTGCCTGCGCTCTTTTCGCATTTTGGCTTGCTAAGAAGCTCCTTGCTTCACCAAGTTGGCTTCTGCTGAAATTCCTGATCTTCCTGCACAACAGGATGGTTTTCTTTAAAAACCAGCCACTAGTTAAGATTGGCCTATAATTTTTAGGTGGCTGTGTTAGGTGAAAATTATGACAATGACGGAGTCTTGAGACCAAGCAGTAAATGGAAGCCCTTGGCAGCAAACAGAAGAGTTTTTGCAGAGCCCTGGTGCTGGGCAGCACGTCCCCTTCCAGCCTTGCTTTGACCCAAATTTCTGCAACCCACCCCAAGGGGAGTGGCTGGAGATCAGTCATGGGGGCCCAGCCACCGTTTTGAGGGAAAAAATGGAAATATTTCAAGGAAACTCATACGAAGAGGTCAGCCTGGAGCTGAAAGCCAAGGCCTGATGAAGCCAGTTAAGGTAGAACTGGACAAACCTGCAAAAGGCCTGGTTATACCCACCAGTACTGGTGTGCAGGCTGGTTGGGGTGGATCACCAACTGGGTCATGAGAATCAGGTCACCGAGGACCCACACGGGCTGGCAACTCACTGGGCAGACCACTGACTGTTAGCGGTAAGGAGGCAATTGCTTACCAATTAGTCTAGAGTAGGGTGATTGTGGTTGCTTATCGCAGGAGCTGGAGAAGTCACTCCATTTTGCCAGGCTTTGTGGCAACACCTGTGGTGCCCACAAGCAGCACTTATCATTAGAGTCATTCCTCCAACGTCAGAGTCCAGGGTTCCCAGGGCTGGGCAGCAGGGTAGCGAGAGTATCAGAAGCATCGCTCCTTCTAGGAGAGGATGATGACATGGAAGAGGCAACCAACAGCCAAGACACACACCAGGATAATCTCAGTGTAGTGCCCGGCTGAGCACAAGCAGCTGAAGCTCTGAACGGAAGGAGTCGTCGGCTGGGGGTACAGCTGTAGTATTTCATGGATGCTGACGGGAAAGCCTGTGATACCCCCACAGACCCCTTAAAAACAGACTGAAAAAGAATGAAGAAAATGGGGAGGGGATTTCTGCAAAGCCTTGCAAAGAACTGGATTCACCAAATATGGCTCAGAAGGAAGGACCAGAGTTGCAGGGGGCATTGCGGCAGAGGGTAGAAGATGCCTCATTATGGATCTTCATCCCTGCAGAAGAAATCATACTAACATCTCTGTTCAGCTGAGATGGAGCATTGGAAATCACTTGGAAAGGACTAGCTAATAAAAAGTCAGGGTCCTGAATTAAACTGAAGAAGTACTCTTACATTTATTTTGTGTGTTCCCATGTGTCAGATAGGCATGCACTCTAAACCAGCTGTGTAAACCTCAACTTTGACAGTGCTACAGGATAAAAAGATCAAGATTCCCAAAGCAAAGTCAACACTGCACCTTTTGCATGACAACGAGGTGCAAAACTGAGGCGTAAACACTAAGAACACCTTAAGGTGGCTAATAGAAACTTATGAAGCTTCCCAGAGAGGCAATTTCTGATCTGCAGATAAGCCTAAAGGTTTAATCTGAAATGCTAACGAGCCAGGAAAACTGGAGAAGTTCAGAAGAAGGGTTTAGATCGGAGATAGCTCTCATCTCAGGGTGGGATGGAGTGTTTTACCAGGAGGCAGTCCCCGTTTCTGCAGTGTCCTTCCCCCCAGGGCAGCCACACAGCGAACAATACAGCCTAGCTGCCACAAATCAGAAGGGTAAGTGACAGTGCTTTTATGGTGCCAAATGGAAGTAACAAAATGCAGGAAGCATCTTGTCAGATGTCACTTAGCAGCGATATCACGGGGGAATCTGGGAACGGGATTTGCCTGCATAGTAGGAATTCCTCGGTCCAGGGACAGGGGAGAAGCAGAAATGGCAAGAGGGGTAGAATCTAATCTTGGCCTGTCGAATGAACGGGAAAGATTGCTCAGCTCCAACTTTATCTCAGGGAGCAAACACACGGTTTGACACGTTATCGTTTTACTGACCAGGCTTGATTCCTTGTTGCCCTGTAGGATTCCTGCCTTAATCACAAGACAGGAGGAAAAATGTGACGCAAGAGAGTACCTCTCTTACACAGGGTCTCACAAAACGAGTGCAAAAGGCTGACAGTGCACTGAAAGGACAGAGCTGCAAGAACACTGAAAACGATTTTTCAGACAACGTTTTGTACGGAAATAAGTACACGCATTTCTGAAGACAGATCACAATTATCAAAGCCATTATGAATTTTTAAATTAAGTGAATCCTCGTCACACTTTTACTCAACGTGCTCCTCGAAGCACAGCGCAAACAGCCCAGAGAGCTGCAGGCTGGGGACAGATCAGTGATGATGGGCTGCAGAAGGAAGCCTCCAGCCCAGACCTAGAGCTGAGCCCAGGGATTGAAATCCCAATCCCAACGCCCTGGAAACCATGGGGAACCCAGATTGTGGTTTTGTTTCTCTAGTTAAACAAAGGAAGACCAGATTACAGGAAGATGAACATTTTATTGTGTGAGTAGAAATGTTTTCTTCCTGAGCACATGGCGTGCATCTGAACGCCTGAGTGTGAGAAAGACACTGAGAAGTCAGGACATGGCTATGAAATGACCCAGCTGCCCGCTCAGGACTCGCCTGTGCCGTGGAGTGTACTGTCTCCATACACGCAGGCTGGCTTGGAGAGGGCTGGTAAGCTCACACGTGCAGGGAAACCAACTCAGATCCTGGAAGCAACATGGTTGTGCTAACAAGGCACTCCACCTAAACTAATTAGTCCTGCCTTTCAACAGGCTTAATTAGGTGGGGCACCATCCTGCGCTGTTGTGGCGAGACGGCTTCCGGTTCTGGAGCTGGCTCATCCACAGCCAGTCTGAGGACTCCGGCGCTTCGCTACCTGGTGCCATGATGGAGCGAGGGCTCTTGCCCGTGTCGGCCCACAGCTGAGCCCAGAGGCCGGGCCCCTCCTGAGCCGTCTTTCTGTGCGTGTACCTGTGCAAACTGCGTGTCTGGGCCCCTGCTGCTGCGCTGAAAACTCCTCCTTGAGAAACCACGAGCCTTCACAACAGGTCTAAGGCAAAGAAGGAGCTATCTAGACAGACCACAGCAAGGATTTCAATTCAACAAAGGAAAAAAAAAAATCACTCAAGATGCAAGGGACTAACCGTATTCTGTTTCACTGTTTCATAGGAGTTTTGCAAACCACAAATGGAACCATCTGCATTTGGATCTGCCACAGAACTCAGATGTTCCTTTCATCCACGTACCCATCTGCAGCCATTAGATCAGGTTTTGAACTGGCTTCACCTGGAGATAATATAACTTATGGTCTAAGCATCCTGGCAGAGTGAAAGTCCCTTGTGGTGAGACAAATGCTGGAGTAGGAAATGGAAAAGGAACCTCGTGAACGAGTCCTGGAAGTACAAAGCACAGTGCTGATCTACCTGAGAAGCTCCGCTTGGCCACGGGCATTAGATGTAAAGACAAAGTTTATTAACAATCCCTAGCTCTTCATGAGGTTAATTATTCCGAAACTTTAAATGAGGCTCAGAATAAGGCTCCCCACGTCAGCACAGCAAGGTAGAACAGGTTATTGGTAAAATGTGAGACCTGTTTAAATCAGTTTCCTTGGCTCCTCGAAAGGTTACAATTTAACAAGAATTGTCCTTCGTTTCCCCTCAATTTAATTTCCTGAAGGCCTTCAGTATGGAAGTTAAGAATGTGGCTCCTGAAAGCATCTCAATCACAACTCACAGGAAATCTTTAAGACATGTACCAGCCTTAGTGCCCGTATGCCCCGCTCTGAGCCTTGGAAAGATTGGGCATAGAGTCATCTGCTACGTTCTGAGCCACCATGCTCACCATTTCAATGATATTAATTATAAAATATAATTAAACAGGTTTTTTCTCATGGCTAAATGTAATTTATTGAAAGCATTATCCTTTAGGATGGAAGCTTAAAAAAACGATTTAGTTTGGAATGTTAATCTGTTTTCCTACAACAGATATTTTACGTACCCAAAGGGTAGCAATGTCACCCTGGCCGATTTACCTTATTTGAACTTTCTGCCCTTATTTAGCCTCTCAAAATAAATGAATACGACTGTCATCCTACAGCTGGAACCCAGACATATTGCTGCTCCGCGTTGAGCAGAGACACCCGAGTACACAGCATGTTGCAAAAAATGACCTGTTTTGACACATTTGGTTTTGCAGTGATACTCTGAGTAAGCGCTATCGACTGATCTGTGCTTGTCCCAAACGACACTGTGGGAAGGCAGAGGATTGCTCACTGCAGACCGTGGGTCGGTCACAGAGCAGAACCAGCAGAAACAGCCCGAACAATCTGGAAAGCACATGCAATTAAAAAAGTTGTTTCTTAATCCATCATTATCCTCCGTCTTTCGAAAATGCAGAATGTTTTACCTGTTAAACTAGTGTCCTTCAGACAGCTCTCTGGTGGCACCCTGGGACGAACAGATTCACTTTTTCACGACCACACACTCTAACTCTGAACATTCGGAGCGAGTCGCAAAACTAACAATCTTTAGACCTGCAGTAGCTGACAACAGAGCTGAAATATTCACTGTGCTAATCATCTGTATTAATCTACCCTAGCGAACAATTTCAGCTGTTTGTAGCTGTGACTCAGTGTGCTTTATGTTTACTGAACTGCACGTACAGCCTTTTAGAATAATCTGTTCAAAATCACAGAGTTAAGTCCCACGGGTAAAAGGGTGGGGAGGAAGAGGGAGATGTCAGTATCCTATAAACCAGCATCATTTGTTTTGACAGCTTTTAATATTCCATATAAATCCTTTCACGTGCTGATCTCCACTGTGCCTCTGTGTCACCTTCAAACCGAGCCCATCACACCCTGGTTGCCAGCTTTTCAAAAGACGTGTTTGGGACAGGGGTCAGAACTGGATCGTATTTTCCCAGACGTTTCCAGGGACACAGCATCAGATTGATTACAAGCTTCTCCATAATCAGAAATAGATAATCTAGAACACCAGAAAATAATTTATTTGTTTTTCTTCCATCTGGATCATTTTAGGCAGAAGGCGATTAAACCTGGAGGTCTGAGTCCTGTATGACTATTCAAATCTGGGGTCTCCGTCTTGACCCGAATCAGGCTGTTACGCTACAGCCGAGCAACCAGAGAGCTGCCCTGAAGGGGAAGGATCAACTCAAACCCAGCCACAGACTTGGGAGTGTGAGGGCTTGTCAAATCCCTACAGCCGGCACAGGTGAGAACAGCCTTTCACGCTCAAAACACACGTAATTAAGTCCCTCAAAAGATATTTATTTAAGCACTTTGAACCGCATTCAAAGAAATCAAAATGTCAGCTCTCCTAAAGGCACCCTTGTCAACCATCTCAGTCAAAATATCAGATTAAAAGGACATGGAAATGGGAACGTTCCCCACTGAAGGTCAAAGATGGGTTGGTCTATGCTGTGTGGCACCTCTCGGAGTTTCTTACATTTAGCAGCATAACAGGGGCAGCTCATGTTAGCCCTGGCCAAGGTCTCTGCACTGTCACTCACACCGCTTCTCTGAAGTCATTCATTCTGTGAAAGAAATTCAGTGAAATTCAGGCAATTTCCGTGAAACATCTGATTTTAAGCCCCGCATGAGTTTCCATTTAGGACGATTTGCAATAAGAGACATTCTCACAGCATGCTAAATTGACCACATTTGGACGCGTTACAAAGGCAGGCTCAGAATGAGCAGCTGCTGCTGAAAAATGTGGTGTGAGCATCATCTCTTCTTGTGTTTTTTTAAATTTTTTTTTTTGTTCCTGATCTATAAAGTGTGACTAACAGCTTTTTGGCTTTTACCTGGATAGTACGTTCCCACTGTAAGTGGATGGAAATATTTCGAAGGTTCATGCAATCTAGTTGAAACTCAGGAAGCTGCAAAGAGTTTGTGACATTTCAGCAAGAGGAATTTCGGGAAATACCCTGCCCAAAGAACTTGAATTAAGATGAAGGCCCAGCATACGTATTTGACTAGGATCTGGATGTGGACCGTGTCCCAAAAAGTATGACTGCTAAACCAGCAAATACCCCAGTTAGACTGGAAACTTGTATCTGGATTTCTCTTCTTCGAGAAGTATCTTTGGGAAGAAAGGGAGGAAAACAATTCACAACTGTCAAATGCTAGCAAGGTCGAGTCAGTAACAGCAGGGCCACGATTTCAGGTAAATCCTCATAAAACTCAGAGAGGGAAGGAGGCAGGGAGGGAGGGAAAGGGAGCAGGAGGACAGGCTGGCTTTTCCACTTGTCGGAACAGTACACTGATTTTTCTGTGTCCTGTTTTCGGCCACCTAATATACAGTACTTAAAGAAAAATAAATTGTTTGTAAAATGTGACATTTTAGAATAATTTCGACATGAAGTGCTAAGCTTGTAAAACCTCCCTAAACACATGCATGGAGCATGAAAAGCCTAACTGGCTCCCCCCCATTTTAAATGAAAACGTTGGGGTGCCTGGAATATGCTCTAAGGGCCCTGGCAAGCTGGATCCGCAGCCTCGCTCTGCACGCCTGGAACCTGGAGTCTTTCAGAGACAATGCAAAAATGTCTAAGAAATTGTTTCTAAGAGTGTGGAGGTGTGATAGAGGTGTTTTCACACGCACAGATGTTTAATTTTCTCTTGGAAAGGTATATTTATGACAGCAGGATATTTATACTAGAATATCTACATTAAAAAGCACAGTTCTTTTAAAATTAAATCCAACTACACAAGTATTCAGTACTGAATAATGGCCACTGATCACAGCTCCTACTAAACAGCAAGACACAGCGTCTGATCTTGAGTCAGGTCCTACTCCTTTTCTGGTTGATGAAAGGCTGTTTGCCACTGGCCTTTGACAGGCACAAAACTGAACACGAAATCAAAAGACATTAATTGTCAAATCAACACCCTGCTGGATTTTGGGGTTTGATTTTTTTTTTTTTTTCATTCTGAATTCCTAAAATGATTAAGTGCCTGAACGCACAACAAAGTCAATCAACGATACCTTGAGATATGAAAATATATTCCACAGGGATGGATGTATTTAGATGTTTTTGAAAGTCTACTGCTTAAAAAATTTAAATCTTTGTAAGCATACATATTTTTCCAGTGAACTGAATTAACTTAAGAACCTGGCATGTTTTATTAATAACCATAAATAATTAACAGTTGTTTCCTTTCTGTCAAAAAAAGTCTTGCAATTATACAACACTTAAGGCTGTCATTTGCAGACGCTTCTTACAGAGAAAACAATATTACAAGAAAATGTTTCATTAACTATTAGCGTAACATTCTTCACCAGTTGCACAATGACACTGTACTTACAATAAGAAGCATACCATGCTCAACAATGTAAATCTTCTTCAGTCAATCAGGAGATGAAAAGATACTGATGAGAAAACGAGAGCATTTCTGGGTGATTTGAACATGGAAATCGGTCAATATGTTCATTGTTCGGTACCACCGTTCGGGAAGGGGTGAGCCTCAGCCGCACCTCCGAATGGATGCAATTCCCTAACCCAACGGAGGGAAAAGTGCAGCAGCAATCCTTCACTCCCTCTTGTAATTCTACCCAGATTATATATATATGATTTTAAAAAATTCTTAATCTTTCTAATTGTTATCCTATGAGTTAACTTTGGTTAATGGGCAAAATGTCAGCCCCACAGAGGACAACGGGCAAATTCAAATCCTGCCCATCGAGGCCAGCGCTTTACCCTCTGCCTGTGTCCCTACAAACGCGAATCAAACACCGCTCCCACCAAGACTAACAAACACGAAACGGTCAGCGGGAGTTCCTGCCCGACCACGGACTGAAGGATTTGGCCGCTGACAATCCAAACACAAAGTTAGAAACCCTTGCTTTTTAAAACACAACAAGAAAGCAACTTACATTTGGAATCAGATCCCGCAGGAGGACAGAGTTTTGGACATTGGGACTGTCCAAGGACAGGCTGGTGGCTCTGGGATTTGTGCGGTGCATTACCCTGGGAACGTCTCCGCACAGATACTCGGATGCAGCCTCTCACACTCCCATGGCCAGCTGTGTCCGGGACACAATGCTGCGGCAGTGAGCTCAACCTCGGGGGAGGAAGGAGAAACTTATATATAGCTGCTGCGGGGATGAGCTGATGGGTGCTTTCAGGAGTCCGTTTCAGCTCCCACTGGCTGGAAAATGCCGATGACATGGAAGTTGAAGGGGCTCAAATGAGCGGGACAATGAAGAACCCTATTCATCACTAAGGCATGCACAAACCGTGCCCCACGACCTAAAAAAAAAAAATAAAAAACAACTTGGCCTGCCAGAAGTTTGGTTTGGGTGTTTGTTTTGGTTTGGTGGGTTTGTTTTTTTTTTTCCTCAGATCAAGCACACATTTCTCAAACTCATATGGAACTGATTCACTATGCTGAAGACCGCGATGTCAAAATCTCACCCACAGCAACTATTATCATTCTATGCAGAAAACAAAAGAAACACAGATTTTATCAACTCTGATATTAGCAATGGCAAAGTCTTATTGTCTTTGCAGAGGCCTTAAGCAATCCAACACAAATGGGAGCTGAGTAAAGCAATACAGGCCTTTCAGAGCCCCACCGGTGCTTAAAGAGCAGAGTGAACATGGGGACACAATGCCAGCACGCCACTACGAAGATCTCTTCATTGCCACCTTGGGTTCACAGTTGCCCGGATCATTCAGAAAGAAACCAGAGAGAAGCCCTTTTAATAGCCTATGACTGTTTTTATGGGTGTATCCTATGTAGCAGAGGGTGGAATCATCAGTGAAATGACCACCTCAACAAAAACCGCCAAGGGTTTGGCTCCTCCACCGTTCTTCAGAACCGCATTGCTGCTGTTGGTTCCAACATACCTGCTTACCTCGGTACGCCCTCCACCTGGGTGAGGATGCCATCTATACATATCCTTACGTTTCCAGCTCGCAGCCCCTTTGGAGCCTCTGTCTGGCGGCCAGAGCCATTCCTGACACCGTGCAAGAGAACTGCCCAACCTGGAGCTGCCTTTAGCGACGGGCAGGACGGCAGCCCCGGGAGGCAGGGATCTCCCCAGCCATGGTTGTGAACAGCCAGCTCAGGAGAGCCCGGCCCACTCTGAAATACAGCAGGGCACGGCGTGAGTGCACGCAGGGAGTCCTGCTGGCATCGCCGCGGCTCGCCGCATGGCCGCAGATGGCAGCTGGGCCCCAGGAGTGACAGGCTCCTGATGGCAGCAGCACGTGTAGCATCTTCATGTGACATCCACAGGTGGGGCGGAGGGGAAAACAGTTTTTATCCGTTGCTATGGAGTCGTGATTAGCTTGTATGTCTTCAGAGCCTGCCGAGGAGAAATGAAGGCTATTTTCTTATATAGATGTCATGAAATCAATCCTTGCAGAATCTCTGGAGTCAAAGGCTAAACAGGTTTGCCCGAATACCTTCTGTCACTCGATACACAAATAAATCTACCCGGGAGACCTAAAATGAGTGTCATTTTTCAGCTGGAGCTGATTGCAAAAAGTTGCTCTTTAGTCTCATTTGGAGTTGTTTATGTGCACACTAACATAACAAAAGAGTGTGAAATAAAATGCAGCAATTATTTTTGCAGAAAATGAGTTTTAGAAAATTAATTAAAAAAAACCCAACAAACAAACCCAAACCCTTCTTGCAGAGCATAGTGGCTTCAGAAGAAACTTTTCCCTTATTCTCTCCAAACGCTAAAAGAAAACCTGATGTTCTTCTTTTAAAATGTGTCTGCCTCTAGGTCTTTGGCACAGGTTTACTGATGGGAGGGCCGGCAATCTATTTAATGACTGCATTGACGTCAATAGCATAACTGAAATACTTACTAAGATGCATGAGTCCAACTTTCAGGGGGGGTGTGTTCACAGGCAGGCACAACACACGAAACGGACTCTCTGCGGGAATGAACTACCCCCGAAGAGCCAGAAGCGGCCTCTGGACGTCTGAAGCTCGCTCAGCTACGCTTCCTTTTTCTGAAGGTAACTTTATACAGTTCACTTTGAAGCCCACTTTCAATTTCTCCAAGCAGTAAGAATCACTCTACCATTCAACAGCCTTAATTTTACTCAGTCACATCACTAAGCTGATACATATCTGGTTTCTTTTACACTTTTGCTTAGTTTCTAAATAATCCCCATCACTATAGCACTGCACCCTTTAAAATAATATTTGTAGGTAATAAAGTTTATAGGCAAGCCTACAGCACCTCTGAATTTACTGTACACAATCAGTTACTTTTTAGCTCGGCTATTTCATCACATGCGGCTCCTCTTGCACGCTTGTAAAAAGCCTAAAACACAACATCGACGTGACTTGTACCATCTGTCTCAAAAGCAAAAGGCCAGATCTTCAGCCGAACTCACAGCAGACCAACAGAATTTCAAAATGAATCCTCTACTTCGGATACGCCCAGAGCCATTCTCCACACGCCAAGCAGAGGAAGTATGGTGCAAGAGCACTAGCTCCACACTAATTACTTGGGATTTATAGATATTTGTAACCAAGAGCTAATTTTGATGCACGGGGCTTGTTCACTCCTACAAAAAAGTTGGGACTCTCATTAGCACAAGCACCAGCATTATCCAGCCTTTTGTTTAGGCTTTATACAAATGTTCGTGCGTGAGTCTGTGTACATCGTACACCCACATAAAAAATGAAAGAGTACAAGTTCCGAGCTCGTGTAAAGGCATGTGAGAAGTGCAGACAAACGTGCAGATGTACAGGAAAGCAGAGGCTAAGGCACAAGCAAGAAAAATACCAACCTTTCACTCCCATCCCCAGAGAGGAATTTTAACAAAGCTTTAATCCCATGAGCCCTGAAAAGCCTGCGTGTGACATATCCCAAAGCGCTACGCCTCCCAAAGCCTCGGCTGGCGAAGCAGATCAGCTCTGTTCTATCGCTAGGGGTAGAACTGTGAGGACACACTACTATTCAGTGTTCAAGTATTGTGCCTGCTCTTGAGAAAAGTTTCTGCAAAGCCCTCGCAGCCCCAGGAAGCAGAAGACACTGACCCTTAACACCACACTTCGCTCCTGTCAGCCACCAGCTAAAATGCAACAGCCTATCAAACAAACCAGGATGGGAAATACTGTCCATCTGGGCATCGATCTTTGGGCAGGAACGGGCCACCTCTCCCCTGTCCCCCTGTTCAGCAGGAGAGGCCGTTGTCAGGCCTTGGTGCTGGGAACCTAAGCAAAGAGCATCCATCCCGCGCTGAGCTGTGGTAAAATAAGACAATGTGAAAAAGTCCTGGGAAAAATACAAAGGAAACGGAACAGATGGAGAAAAGATTGTACCCAAATGGGCGGAAGAATGAGAGGCTGAGAGTGGATGTGGCGGCCAGTGAAAGATTATTTAATTCAGAGGGAATTAGGGCCAGTGAAGTAAATAAATACAGAGGAAGGAACAAAGCTAAGCAGGAACCACTAGGCTTGCTGCTGGTTAAAGATTTTATTAGTTGAACGAACCGAGTAGGAACTAAAGACCTTTCACTGATGCCAGGGGAGGAGAGAGCTGAATCGAGAGGAGAAGGCGCTGATGGAGTCACTGAGCCCAAGGTAGCACAAAGGTCCATGAAAGTAACAGTGGCAGAGGCCGTATTTAAAAAAAAGAACAGGAGAAAGAAACATCACAGACACTCGTGTGACAATGTGTTCGTATCATTGTTTCTGCAGCTCCAGAGAAGGCAGTTGGGTAGCACGCAGCCACAATCCCTCTGTAATGCCATACGCCGCTTCAGAACCTCACGGTCCGAAGGATTCCCGTCATCCTTCCCAGCTGTGAAGTACATGAGCTAATTAAGGATTTATGTATTTTTTTTGCTACGGCTTCATATTTCCACATTATGGTTTCTCAGTTAATTCATAAAAGCAATTTTGTTAATTCCTGTGATCTGCAGTTATAACAAAATAACAGGAAAAATCTGCCAGGTTTACTTAAGCTGATACCAAGGACAAAACACAGGATGTTCAATACATGTTCCTCTTCCTTTTATGGCCGTGGTTATAAGGTTAAGAAAGCTCTGAAATTTACAGTGACATCAGTATTGGCTTTGAAAGCGCTTTGTCCCCTGAAAAACCTGGCCAGAATTTGCCACGCTTTCAAGAAAATGAAAGCAAAAAAAAAAGAAAAAAAAAGGATTTAGTAATTTCGACACAGCTCATTCATTTCGCCATGGGCCTGGGTCCTCAGTGATGCAACTCCTCGGGAGTACGCGAGCACTCGATCTGGCTCCTCTCTGTTTGAAACAACTGACAAATCCTGTAATATTCTCGCTGGAGTAAACAGCTGGCATGTATCACTTCCAGTGCAAACACTGAATGTAATTTGTCTCCCTCCAGGGTAATTTTATTAATGTATGCTGGTTTGCTTTAAACCCCGAGTCCTGTACTTTTCATAACAGGATATAAATCACTCCACTAATGACAAATAAAAGGAGACATATACAAGGTGCTCATACTGATGTCAATTGATTGTGGTAAATCTATGAATCAATGTGTGACACGGGAGGGCTAAAATAAAATTCCGAGCTTTGCCGACTAGCCCATCTAGAGAAGATAAAACACATTTCATTCCAAAACATATTTTTTTATCTAGAGGGATGTAACACAGCCTCGTCCCAATCAAAACATTGCTGTTTCCTTCTCCAAAACTTTCAGGAAAAACACTCTGCGTCCTTTCAGACACAGGAGCCACTGGCACATTACTGGAAGTGTTCTGATAGGAAAATCTCTCCTTCCTTTCATAATTTCCAAATCAGAAGCCATCTAGGGAAAAAAAAAAAAGCTGCAAACACTGAAAAAAAACTCCATCCCCTAAAGATCTTTGGTTTTGCTGCATTCAAATGGAAACTTCCTTAGAAAGAGAAGTCGGTCACTGTTTTCTGCTATACTGAAATGAATCACAACACGTAACAAGGGCTGTAAATAGGTAAAGGAAGGCAATCACCACACTGATCAGGGCAGGCGCTGGGCAGAATGACTACGGGAACCAAGAGAGGCTCCACGGGAACCTGGAAGACACTTTGGGCAGCAAAAGTGGGGACAACAAACACAGCAAGTAACTAAGGTCAGAAATTCAGAATGGCCCTGGCTTCCCTGCTAGAAAAGCACACAATAAGAAAATAAATAACTGCAGGATAAGTAACACCGGCATTCCTCGCCGCACCTCTAGTTTCACGTGAGCACGGGGAGAACGTGAGCTGAGGGTACCCAGCACAGAAGCGAGCAGGCAGGTGTCTGGGGGTTTGACTCCGAGCCCTGTGCAGGACCTGACAATCTGTGAGCGTGGCGGCTCTATCAGGCGGGTTTTCACGCTGCTGTCAGTGTGTCAGAGCCCCAGCGCACAGGTGTGACAGTAGGGCAAACGCAACATCTTTCGCAGGCCAGGAAGGGATTGCTTCAGCCTAGAGACTAGATCCTGTGAGAGCTGGTGAAATTCATCAACAAAACTAGTCTGAAACCGACTTTAACTAAGAACCCCAGGCTTTTTCACTGAGAATGTCAATATTGATTTTTTTAATGCAGGAAACACGATTCCCCATCACTCTCAAAAATATTTCTTATCCTTACCTACAAACTGTCACGATTCACTTGGGTTGTAATGATACAACTCACATTTTTGTTTCATTTGAAGACTTATAAAAAGACAGTTCAGTTACGTGGTTAGGAACTCATTTACTTGAGGGGCCACGAATCCAGCCCGTACTTCCCGGCTTTTCACAAATTCCACAAGCCACTGAGCTGTACCTTTCTTCCACAGCCCTTTTGTTACCAAATACAAATCTGCACACTGAAAATGCATCCAGTGTGGCTCATTTCCACATCGGGACGTTATCTTTTTTCACATCTCAGGTGAGATGTTAATACAATTTATTTTAGATATACCCACCTATCCACGCGTAATTACTAGCACTGAAACATTAAAAGCCATGAGTCAGAATCACAAGGTTAAAAATGCTAAAAGCTGAATTCTTCGCAGTTGCTTTCTCTTTTTGAGCTTTGCAGGGTAACATAAAACTTGCTCTACCATGACACGTGTCAGACCCTTCAATCAAAAAGGCAGCTGAGATTTTAATGTATTCCCAGCACTAGAAGCTCGGGTTAGCTAAAAAGTAACAAGTATCCTAGGGCTCATGTTGGCAGCACTGTAGAAAAATATCCAGAAGGTGTGAAAAAGTTGAAAGCAATTGTTTCCACAGACAGCGTTAAGAAAATTAATCTAAAAATTCCTGGAAGGGAATTCTCTCCTCGTTATTAGAGTCTGTAACCTATATAAACAGACGTATGGAAAGATTGTGAAATTTTCCATGATTTCTTCACACAGGCCACAAAATCAAAGTCTTGCTAGAACAGATTTTTAAATAAAGTGACAAGTTGCATTCCTGCTAGCCCTGACTCAACACTGCTCGCAGACAGGGAGTGAAGGAGAAGGCATTTAAGACTGTGAGGTCCAGTTTTCTTTCTGCATCAGAGGTTTCCACATCCCATAAACGAGTTTTGAGGAACCTAATCTGGAAGTCTCTGGGACTATACGTGTCTCCAGACAGCAAATAATACACAGCATGAAAGGAAATGATAGTTAGTTATCCAGGTTTCACACACCGTAAAAATCAAGCTTTATTAGTCCCTCCAAGCACATAATTATTGGAAAAGCTGAGATTAAACCTTGCGAATAGGCACTCCTCCAAATCTTACCTCCTTCTCTGTGGGAGCAACCCTTAAATTAGCGCAAGCAGGGCCAGCTGTGTTCTCGAGAGGGGTCCCTCAAGCCCTCAGCACTGCAGGGCTAAACCCAGGTGTAAAAATAAAGAAACTTGCCACAAGCAGGTCGCCTCTGCTTCCCATCCCCAGAATTTCACTCTCCCTGAGCAGCCGCCTGCTCCCACCACGACTGCTCCCTGCCTCCGCTTGCTGGGGTCACGCTGCTCCCTACCCCACCTTGCTTGTGCACCCCGGGCAGATGCTGAGTGCCCTCAGGGGTCCCGCGCTGGCCCTGGCGCCCTCCGCTCGGAGGCTTTGCTCGGTGTCATTCTCCCCTGTGACCGCAGTCAAACCTACTTGTGTTGGCTGTGGTCTCTGACCCGACACGGGGGTGAGGACAAGGTGACTGAGGGACACCATGCGCGGGGAGGGAGCAGACAGGAAGGAGATGTGATTAGCCACGCTCACTGACTTCTGCTCTCGTTCGATTGCTAAACGTAGATTTCAAAAGACTGCAAGCAAACAAGGGAACAAACAAAAAAAGCCATTCCAGGGCAACCTAATAAAAACAGAGGAAGTTTCACCTGAGAAAGGTTTCTGAGATTGCAATTTTTACATAGATCACATGGAAACGAACTGAAATAAACAGGATAAAAAAAAAAAAATACAGCTGTGCCTGAGCCTGTTCAAGGCTTGTAGGCTGGGGCTTGTCCAGGCCTGTGCAGCACAGGGACTCAGGAGAATAGCAGTCACTGTGGCCATGACTATCAAACCAAAATCATGTTCGCCTTTATGCTAACATACAAGGATAAATCCAAACCCCAACCTATCAAAATAACAGTATTTTCAGCCTGATGGTTCCTTTGTGTTGGTTTTGCACAAGGAACCCAGAAGAACCTGTACAAGGCCAGTATTGCACCAGGGGAAGGGGGCAGAGGAGCAGCTGTTGGTAGAATGATGTGTTTGAGCTCGCAGGTGATTATCAGTCACACACATACCTTGCAGGTTAACTCTGGAGACAGGTGGCTGACTCGTTGCTGGAGATCTCCTAAGAGGGACAGAGAACACTCTATGAACAGGTATTATTTTATCATTTCAAACCCTGTTGGCAGTTCAAACTGCCATCTCCCACAGCTAAAAACCCTTCTTCCTACTCACAAAGAAGCCCAAAACACTTTAAAATTATTTAGCAGCTAATGAGTGTCATCAATATATCTGTTAGGACAACCCAAAGATGTTGTGTCCCCTGGCTAAACACGCACACATGCTGGAAAGAAGGAGTACCAGGAAAGATGTGCCATCACCCCACACCACGTTTGCAATTTTTTGTTCAAAAAAAGCCTAGAAGTCAGCAAGTGCTGGGCTCTGCGGCTGAAGGGGTCAGTGTGTCCCCCAGAATCAAAGCTTTCTCCCAAAAAGTTTTTCCCTACAAGGTGTGGACTGGACCCTGAAGTAATGTCAACTGTGACACCAGCGTGCAGGCTGATACGGCTTTAAACCCTACAGCTAGCAGTTTGAATTGCGTCTGGAAGCAAGCAAGACGATGCTGCCATCATTAGTGTAAGCTCTGAAACAGCTGAAGGGTATTTTTTTGACTAGGAGAAACAATTTCATCAGAAAAGTCTGGATATCGGAAAGAACAAAAGGTAGTTGAAGCACTGGCTCAAGTCAAGTGAACAGGGTCCGACTGGAGAAAGGGTGCACTATTGCTCCAAACGTCAAAATATTTCATTGTGAGAATTTCCAAATAAAACTGTGAATTTTTCAAGTTGAAACCATAATTTACTTGGGGGGAAAAAAGAGGCTTATTCTTTAAAGAAATTAAAGAGAGTTGACACAAAAATCAAGATCTTTCATTTTGGATTGAACGTGGTATTGCAGGCTGACCAAAAATGAAACTTCGGGCTTTTGCTTCCCTAAGAAGCTTCTGATCCATTTTAACTGATGCCAGATTTCCCCACACTCTCTCTTAGCCAACCTCCTAGCCCCAGTTTTTTGAGTCAGCCACTGAACTGAAACATCCATTATTTGCCAGCTCTCCTTTGAAGCTAAAATCAAAGCAAGTGAGCGGCTCAATTCTGCTGCAATTGTAGCTCCGGGGGGTTCTTCAGAAGTGCTCCAGGAAGGGCTCACTAAGCAGGTAAGATCTGCGTTAGAGTTCCACAGCTACAGTCCTGCTTCAAACCCTCGGCCTCAGCATCCCGACCTGCCGGCTCCAAAGCCTGCTCCTGAGCGGCAGCTCCCCTGGGCGCAGCACCCGCTTGCCGGCTGGGATTTCAAAGGCTCAGCTTTTCTGGAGGGATCTGCGGGACCCAGATTCTTCGAAGGGTTCAGCACATGGGCGTACATGTTGGATGCCGACTTCTCTGAAAATCTGCCCTGACCTGCCTCTGCTGAGCCTTTGAAAAGCCAAATCTTGAAATCTCTAAAAAACAGAAACTCCCCAATAGGGACACCACGCCGCGGCTGCAGCGCTTCCAGTATCTGGGGAGACGTGCTCCAGGTATCTCCAAACCCTGCGCTGAGTTGCACAGACATGCCTTCAGGGGGGCGGGGAGGGATGAACGACTATTCAGTAGGGTATTCCCCGCTGCTGAGCCTGAAAAGGGAACGGCACCGCTCCCGGCATCCTTGAATTACATCCTCGCCGTGCCCATCCTGGTTTCTGCCAGGGTGCAGGCAACAGAGACCCAGAGATCTGGGTTTTGACAACACGGTCCCTTCCTAGACATCACCATGCTCAAGCGTACACGGCTCCCACTTCCCGGGGGGTATTAAAAGGAGTTGGATGCCGGATGCTTTCTGACCATGTCCTGGGCTGCATCTGCCAAACTCAAGCACTCCAAACCCATTAATCATATTCTCCTCTTTTCCAATCAGGAAACTGTCTTAAAAACCCTGACGTTAACGTCCAAAAAATATGACTTCTAGTTGTTTTTTTTTCCTCCAGCCCTTAACATTCATATTTTCCAACATTTCTGTAAACATGTGGGACAGCATCCTCTTTTTCATTCTCGGGGAAGGGTGGGTGGAGGAAAGGAAAAAAAGAAGAGGAGAGGAGGGGCTAGAGAAAAGCTGAGATTCTCATGATCCCCAGAAGCAGAAGTTTGAGTTAAGTACCCCATATCATGAGACATATGATAAAATCATGAGCTGGCAGCACAGCTGTAACCCAGCAGAGCTGTTTGGAAACGGTGCGGGAAGCTGAGCAGCGCCTGGAAGCACATTCCGCCACAGACTTGGATGTTTGGTATATAATGGTTTAAACATTTAACGACTTTTACTTTGGCTGGCCACATGACTTTATACCTCAATCAAATCTGGGAATGTTTTCAAAAGGACACACTGCAAGATGCCTCCGAGTCCTACAGGTTACGCCCTCACTTCCTTCCAGCCCCGTCCAATTTCAGATTCCTCATTAGGAAACTGCTGAAATGCTCGTGCTGTTCAAAAAAGCAAAGCTTAAAAAAAAAGAAAAAAAAATGGAATCTATTTCAGCCATCTGTTTTTCTATTAAACTCCATCTTGGAATGCGGCGGTTCCTTCCCATCAAAATTTGCAAACAGAAATCAACAGAGAGGAGAAAACCTCACGCTCGGAAAAAATGCTGGACTTTATGTAAAATCCGAGATTGCGTTGGAAGGCAGAAAGCAGAGCCCACGGTGGGCTCCCAGGCGATGCCAGTCAGCGAAACAAGCCCGCGGTGTCCCACTGGAGCGCAGCTTTGCACCTCGTCCAAGGCTTCAGGAGCCGGGGTGGGACGGGTGGGTGTGTGTCACCAAGAACAAACGATGCTGGTTTCAGGCAGAACAGCTCTCTTGGGCCAAAACAGGCCAGAAAATGGCAATGACTGGCTCGTTATAAGGGGAAACGGTGATTCCGGACAAAGGCGTTGTTGGGTTTCTCCTGTTCAGCAGGTATAAAACCCCCCTAACCTTCTCTTTTCAGCGCACCACCATCCAGTGCAACTCCAATTTCAAAACGAAGCAACGGGAGGAACGAAGCGCTGAGCTGCCTGCCCCGCTGAGGGAAATCCACCATCCCCACAGCCTCATGCTTGGGGTTTCCCTCCTCGGCATCTCCCCTTCTTCTTCCGTGATCGCTTTTCTTGTGGAGCAAACCTCTGCTCTGAGCTTTTCCAGCCTCTCCAGCCACGACCGAGCAGGGATAGCTGTGATCCTGGCAGCCAGAGAGCCTCACTCAGGGGTGAAGAGGGGGAACGGGGGATGCCTCAGGGAGGTGCCGACCCGCGGCCGCTCCCTGAGGTGAGGAGACGAGCGGCGGGCGGGCTGCGCTCTGGCGCCCCCTGGCGTCCCGCCTAAAAGACTGAGCGGGCGTGAGGCAGCGCGGCGGTAGCTCAGGGCCGGTGAGGGGACGAGAAGGGGCGGCGGGGGCTCGGCCCCCGCCGCCCCTTCTCGTCCCCTCACCGGCCCCTGGACGAGCGGGAACCGTGAGGGAATGAAAAATGATGGACTTACTTGTTGGAGGTGCCGTGCAAATTGGTAAGGAGCGTGAAGTTGTTCCTCACGCTTCGTAGACTCGCCAGCACCTATGAGGGAGGCAAAACCCGGCGATGTTACCATCTCGACTTAAGGTTTTTTAGGTTTTTTTTTTTTAATTAGAGAGGGCAACAGGCTGGCAACTCACCTGAGCGAAAGGAGTGACGATCAGGTCGTCCCCGTGCCTGAGGAGAAAGGGAGAAAATGTGTGAGTTTTACCTCAAAAACAGGGTGTTGCTCACTCACGGAGAAAGCGTTTTACGAAGGGAGGTGTCCCACAACAATAATAATAATAAAAAAAACCATTAACCCATGCAGCTTTTATTTAACATTACATTAAAATTTTGTTCCTAACGGAAAGGTCTCACAGTTTATATCCAAAACAACCCGGCTGGAGCCACTGTTCAGATCGGTAACACCAGGCAATAAAAGCCAGGAAATTCAAAAGTTAAGGCAGCACGGTGGAAAAAAACCCGTAACGGGTCCGGGAAAAAGGTCAGCTTTGAATTTCCTGGCTTTTGTTGATCTCTGTCACAGCCTTTAATGTTATTCAGACTCTGGGTTTTGTCCGGCTGTTCCCATCATGGAAGATTTGAGCGTAACTTCTGAGAAAAATACATCGCCGCCATCAACAGGAGGGATTTTTTGGTGATGGTATATATAACGCTTGTGCGTATGTGAAAAATCCAGCATGATTTACCTAACTGTGGCAGGGTAGAGTTATTGCTGTGCAGTGCAGACGCGATCGTGGCTGGAAAACAAGGCAACCCAGCGCGGCTGCCGGCGTGCTCCCGTCCCTCTGGGGGTTTCACAGAATCCCAGGATGGTTTGGGTTGGAAAGGACCTTGAAGACCACCGAGTGCCACCCCCTGCCATGGGCAGGGACACCTCCCACTAGCCCAGGTTGCCCAAAGCCTCATCCAGCACCCCTCCAGGGATGGGGCATCCACAGCTTCTTTGGGCAACCTGTGCCTCATGACCCTCTCAGGAAAGCATTTCTTCCTCATATCTCATCTAGATCTTTCAATGTCCACCTGATGCACTGAGCAAGGGCAGGAGAGACCAGGTACGGCTGCAGGCTGCCATGGGCACCTCTAGAGAGATGTCCACCGGTGCTGGAACCCTTCAAAGGGCTGAGGGTGCTGAGCACAGCTGCATGGGGCTCTCCCCACCCCAGCACACAGCTGGGAACACGGGGCAATTGTCGAAATCCACCGTTTACACACAACATGGTATTTGCATAATTTGGAGTGGTTAGTTTGTCTCTGGTAAATATTTTCCACATGTTAACTAGCAGGGAGGGATGTTCCCTTTCAGAAGAATTCCCCTCATGGATCTCGCTAATATTTAGATTTCTATTTCATGACAAAACTCGGAGGGCTTTCATAACAGTTAACCTTTTTTTTATGGGCACTTTTTTATAGCTTAATGGTCACTTTAAAACTTTAAACTGTGTCTTTTAAAACAAAGGGCTGCAAATCCAGGGCAGTCATCTAAGCTCCACGCTTTGTGTTGTATTGATCCTCTCAAGCTCAGCCATCTGTCTCGGCTTTCTGCTTTATTTTCCACTCTGTTCCAGCGAACGACCCGTGACAGAAAACAGGATGGAGAAGAGTAATACTGTAAATATAAGTACAGTCATATTTCTATTGTCCAGGCTAATGGAGCGTTATCTACTTAAGAAAAAGCAGAGATGACGTTAACCAGGCTCTGAGAATGCACAGAGAGTAACGGAGAAAAGAGAGCACAGAAGATCACCAAGCAAGCCAAGCGCTGGAGCAACAGGGCTCTCCTGCCGGCAGGCCCAGTGGGGACGTGGGCAGCTCACACCCCAAACACAATTTCCCGCATGAAGAACTAGTACCAAGAAAGGTAAAATGCAAGAATTCTCTGTTATTTCAGGGTATGGATTTGAAAGCTCTTCCACTAAATTACGGAGAAAAGGGAAACACTTCAAGGATGGGATGGGGAGAAGGAAGTCATGCCCTGGCACAGCATAAAAGCACCCGTCTCGGGCACTCAGGCTATGAAATGTGAGTACCACCCGTAAGCACCTCTTAGCAGAGCTCTGAGGATTACAGGAGGGCATGTAAAGCTCTTAGTTACTGTAAAATACGATGTGAGCTGAATTTATGCTTACTGTTCACTGGGGAGAGAAGAATTCCTGGACATCGTCTTTGGTGATAAGTCATAGTCGCTGTCAGATCTGTAGAGGAACGACTCCCTGCGCTGGCTGTGGCCCGGGAACGTCGTGTGCAGTACAAGTCCCGACGAGGAGCTGGCCTGCGGGTCCAGCGGGCTGCGACCTGGTGACGGGCCATTTTCCACATCGAAGCTGTGAACAAAACACACACTGTGTGTCATGTGCATCGGCCAGAAGATGTTTTTCAGTGCACGTGTCATGTTTGTGTGGCCCACACCGTGTCGTTCACTCAGTACAGGAGACGCAGGTCTACATTTACCAGCATGCTTCTATTGTATGCAAGCAGGACTCCTCATTACGATAAACATTTACCCCCAAGGCTTCTTTCCTGACTATATCTGCCCAGTCTTCCTTCAGCCTGAACTTTGCTAAGCTCAGCACAGCTCCTGTCACTCTCAGCATGATCACGCAGCAGCTAAACATCGTCCCCAAGCTCTGCAGCTCTCCCCACGCCGTCCCTACGGCTGCAGTGTTTGCACAAGTCAGGGGGTTCGATTTGCCAAACCTCACTCCAAGCCTTACAGGCACAACAGGGACTGAAGAAGCTATGGCACACCACCATCCTCCAGCTAAGCCCTGTCTCCATCCGCTCTGGCAGTAAACTTCTGGAAATCCTGTGAGATTGGTAAGGACTTGGCAGTTCTACGAGCTGGACCACCCAAGTCTCTTTTCAGCCACAGTTCATGTCTTAGCCATTTGAGATATTAGTTCAGTGAGTTTCAAACAGCAGGGCTGCAAAAGGGAGGACTGTTTAAAATTTTTTTTAAAAGCCCCAAACCTTCTGTCACCGTTTCCATTATACACCCACTTTCTTATGGTTTCATAACTTGGCTGCTGCCAGTTGTGGCTGAAGTCACCCTGGATGCCTCAGTAAGTGACACCCCTCGTAAACCCTGAAAATAGGCAGGTTGGCCTCCTTCGCTTGGGCATTTGGATCTGATATAAACACCACATGTGTGACCATGTTCCAGCTAAGCCAAGTGAAGTGCAGCTGCCTTTGGTATGAATGTTCTTGCTTTTGGAAATCTAAGGCTTCCTCTCACTTGCAGTGGGAGCCAAGTCCTTGCTCCTACCAGGGCACACGCCTCTCTCCGCTGCCGATGTTCTCTCAATTTATTGTCCCTGATGACCGCCCTTAACCGCACCACCCAGCTGGGCAGGCTCTTGGAGCATGGTCACATCATTGAGCTGCCAAACGTTTCTCCATCCCTCCCCATTGCAGCCTGTCCCCACTCAATATGAAGTCAAAAGACCCCCCTGAGCATGGCAGCAAGGAAGACCCGTCTCTCCCTCTGTAGAGCACGCAGTGTGCTTTTATCTACCACACAAGGGAGCAAACTATTCAGGAAAAAAAAAACCAGCAAAACCTCTGATAGATCTGAAAGTAAGCAACGCAAACAATTGTGAAAAAAAAAGGGAGTCTGCATCCCGTTCCTACATGTATCTTGGTTTACTCTCCTTCTCTGCTTGAGTCCATGCGTACACACAGAGATTCAATAAGGGTCGACTGAGGGATAAATGAGAAGGGGAAAACAAACACCGAATACTGGAGAAGGGAACCACGGGTAGAGAACGTCTTGGAGAAAACCACTGTGCCATTGCTTACTGGGGTGGAGCAACAGAATACTAGGTTTCCTGGCAGCTTATTCTGTTCCTCACGGCTGCAGAGAGAGGTAAGAGGACTGGTGCTATTTGGTCCCACATATGGTTCCTCAAGGATTAAAAAATACATGAGAGTATGCATTTAATTAATGCAATTAAAAATGCATAAGCATCAGTGTAAAGATCTGGCTTACTGTAACACACCTTCTGTGCCTTGAGGTAGGTGGAAGATACTCCAATCCTCTTCCCTTTCTCTCTTTTAACATTAAAAAAAAAAAATTGTTTGCCACCCTGGGCCTATTCTGAGTCACTCCTGCAGAAATTCTCACCTAAGTCGTGGAGATTTTCAGTACCTTCAGAGGACACGAACAGTTTCACAGCCGGAGGCGTAAGAAGGAGCCTTGATGCTCTGTTACCTGGGCAAAGGTGGAGGTTAAACCTTGGCAAAGTCAGAGCTCCCTGGGAAACAGTTTGCCTGAACCACGCAGCTTTTCCAGATTTCTACAGCACTTGCAGCTCACGCTGGGATGAGCTGGAGACATTCAGACTGTGTCAGCGAGAAGCCCGGCACAGTTGACGCCCAGCTTGGAGTGCCGTGGCTGATTCCAGCCAGCTCCTGGCTGCACGTTGCCCGTGCTCCCTGTGCTGGCGCCGGAGACGCCGCCGCACGGATCATGCAGTTAATCCAGCTGGAAAGGCGTTATTTCTTTCCATAAGTTCAGCTTGCAGCCATGCCGGCCCCCTCATCTGGCTCCCCTTCCTTGGGCCTGATCCAGCACTCAGCCAACCGCACGCTCAGCCACTAAGCTAACAGAAAATTCCCCCCCAAAAGGGATGGCTAAGCAGGAGTTTGCAGTTACCTCTACTAAGACTGTCCTATTTTGTGAACATGAACATGGGTGGGCAACGTGTTCACCGGGATGGCCAAAACCCAGGTCTAAGTCTCTGCTGTCGTGGCGTTTTAATAATCACAAGAAGTCAAACACAGGAAACTATTTCCCCCGGCTGACCCATCATTGGGAGAATATAGGCTGAGATATGTAGAGTGAGAGCTTAACCTTGTGTTTTTTAAATCTCTGCTGCACGTTAAGGTCATCAGCTGCTCTTAGTTTGTACAACATCCCACATGGAGTTGTGTCCTGATGCAAAAAACATCTCCCAAACCAATATTTGCCGAAATTGGTAAGAACTGCAATTAGATCGCAAAGTTGCCCTCCCAGAGCTGCATTTTCCACTGATTTTTTTTTCATTAGAAGTTGACGGGTGAGCTCTGCTGGAAAAATTTAATCATCATTGTGGTATCATGTTCAGAATACTCCACAGATTGTAAAGGTCCTCTCCAAAGTTTGCAGCACTCCATCGTCTTTGCTCAGTGGAAAATAAAGCTGCATTTGAGTAATTAAAAATAACGATAGCAAAGTACAAAGCACCATTACAACAGGCTAGGGAAAAAAAGCTAAAATGTGCTTTGCACTTTATCTTCAAGCAACAGCATTTGCAGTCAAGATTTGTGAAACAACGATGGCAGAGGATCGCCGAAGCAGTGGCAGCAAGGTCCAGAGGTAAAAAAATCAGTGAATGCTTGATCTGTGTGGATGAAATACCTTTGGCCCAAAGCACAGTCACCCACCACGATGTGCCTCTGCTTTCCCTTGTGCCCCGTGCCGACCCAGGGGCTCTTCCGCACGAGCATGCGGATGCCTGGCGTGCTCAGGATTAAGCGGGCACTGTTGAGACTTAAAATTGTGTTACCTAAACACACAGGCTACAAACTTGATTTCAAACATAAATCCTTCAGGGTGAATTACATAGATGCCTGTTCCCCAAAGGCGATCAGGTCAGAGAAAGCATCTCCTTTGTCCCTCTGCATTTTTTAACAAACCAGGATCCTAACAAAGTGAAGAGCAAAGAAGGAGACAGCAGGTGGCAGGAGTTAGCTGTAGCTCGCTGCGACAAGGAACTAAGGCAGCGCTTGCTTTGGATTTGTGGAAAAATGCGATTACAGCATGGTAACGAACAGAGGAAACACGCAATGGCAAGCCAGGACAAATCACGGCCCAGTGTAAAACACAAGGAGGTTTCACATGTCATTCTACAAAACAAAGAAAATCAATAAAAGCAAACCCCAACTGTCTGAATTCTGTAGTTTTACAGGAATGACTACAATTTATCTACATCAAAAACTACTGCCACCCTTTATCACAGTGGAAAAGCCCAACCAAGCCTCTGCAGGCAGTGGGATCCCCGTCGCGGGACTCCCCATCGCCCTCCAGCCATCTTTGTCCCCACGCAGCGATGGGGCCAGCTCCCTCCAGCACTCACGAGGACCCGTTCCCATCAAACCAGTCTGAAATCAATCCGAAACCAGCCCTGCTCCTTCCCACAGCACAGCACCACCCTCACATAAAATATGGCAGTGGCCAAGGTGTCCCGACAGAAAATGCTGCCTCCAACTTATCCAACAATTCAGGCTTTTGGGCTCCTTGATCCATCTCTGCAAGGGGGTCTTGGCACAAAATTTTTTGGTGGAGTAGCAATAAGGAGGAGACAGCATTGTCCCCGGATGAGCACTGCCTGCCAGCAGGCTTGTAACGTGGCAAGATTTGGCATAAAAACTGAAAAAATAGGATTGTGCCACGATTTTGATGTAATTCAGAGTCATTTGAATAGTCTTTGCAAGTCAAATGGTTACCACGAGAGCTATACGCAGCCCCACAGTTTATTTCTGGGTCTGCGACATAAAACACGAAGCCAGACACATTTAAGTCTATCAAACCAGGCAGGCTTGTGTATTTGTTGTTTATGTTAGGAATTTACACTTTTTTCTGACAGCACTGACTTGACAAGAGGGCTTACCATCTGCTTCGCCTTCCCAGACTCCTTCCTGAGGGCATCACTCCATCTTCTAACTACGGCACCACCTTCGCTATGGTATCAAATATTTTTCCAAAATACAGGATTTCAGGAAGTTTGGGCAAACTTAGCTAATTATAACGATCCTCTCGCAATCGCTGGAGCCCTGTTTCTCACCCAGACATTCAGAGCCGGCTGTTTAACACCATTAGCCATGAAAAATGCTGCTTCTTACATCTTCCGACCTGCACAGGCACGACGGCTTCTCACTGCTATCTAATTCTGCGCACCTGTTTCCCATTATCGGAACAGCTTGCTGGTTTTTTCTACATAATCTTGTACGCGGAAAGGTCTGCGCTTGAAACCATCGGCATTTAATGGAACAGGATCGGATGCACGCCGGAGCTGAGCACACTGACAGCCGATGCAGATGCCCTAGCACCGGCACAAGGCTCCCAGCACTCACCAAAACATCAGTGCAATTTTTTACTCTTCTGACCTTCTCTCACCAAGGGGAACAGCTGCTTGCTCTCAGGAGCCTCTCAAAAGTGTTCAAATCCCTCTGCCAGGTTTGTCCCTCATGTGGCTCCTGACTTTTTCACCTCCAGAGCCTAAACGCTTGTGCCTCCTGAGACATGGCCACTGGACTCCTCGCAGTGCCTCCCCAGCACCGCGCATCACCCCTGCCTGCCACAGAAAACCCTGCAGCTCTTGTAAAGTCAGCTCTCATCTGCTGCTAAACACGTTATTAAGCCACCGTGTGTTTCACAAAGCAAAAATGGATGTTTATTTGACTTTGGTACCTCTGAATACAGAAGTTCACTCTTCCTCGCAGCTCTCTTGTTCAACAGGTGCAACGGAGGCAGAATAACCAGAGCCTGCGGCCACGGCCTGTCTGCCCATCGCAGAGGAAGGGGCTGGAATCAGGAATTCCAGGAATCAGGAATTAGTTTGCTGTGTGCTTACAGCCTGCTTTGAATTCCAACACCCAGAGCCCAGGGCAGACCGGACAGAGCTCCCTTTGCAACCCAGGTCCATCTCCAGCGTAGCACCAAGATAAAAACGAACACCCGCAGCCAGAGCCAGCACAACTCCTCAGCAGAACCCCAGTGAGGCTCACAGTCTGCACAGCAGCAAACACCCGTTCAGCTCCCAGCTTGGCGCGAGCACTGCGGGGTTTTGAAGGACGACACAAAGCGCTTGTTTAGATTTTTAAAGCCCTTTTCACTGCAATGAAGCCATTGTGCTACCTGCTTGTTCAGTGTCTGTGGCAACCGCTGCCTGAACCTCAGCACCCTGCACACCAGGTCCGTGAGCCGTTACACCTCCCCGGTGCCGTTCTCTCACCAGCACTGGTGAGAGCCACCACGCATGCCAAAGCACAGCACGCTGTGCCACGCCACGCCAGCTGCAGGCTTG
Organism: Pterocles orientalis; assembly: GCA_011057875.1. Classification (NCBI taxonomy): domain Eukaryota; kingdom Metazoa; phylum Chordata; class Aves; order Pterocliformes; family Pteroclidae; genus Pterocles; species Pterocles orientalis. Next base: position 76,823 of record WKFP01013976.1, on the reverse strand, counting down.
CACTGTGCCAAACTGGTAGGCAGGAGATGGTCGGAAAAGTAGAGGAGGGAGGTAAAAATGAGTTTGGATTTTCTTCTAGCACAGAGAAGAAAGAAATCGAATCCTTTTCATGTTTACTACAGATAAGTAGCTGGACGTTATCCTGTAACAAGCTAACACCATGCGGTTGTTTAAGTCTCCTGGAGAAGAAATCCTGAATTCTCTAAAGCACATCCTGGGCTACTTTATAATCTGTGTTTCGCTGCCATTAATCTCTGGAAAATGCGAGGCACACTCAAACACCGCAGACACCCTCCCTTTTTTCCCTCCCAGAGTTTGTACAAGCAGACGGGTGTGAGTGTGATCGCTCCTTGCACAGGCAGCAATCCCACTTCCCAAGGGCTTTTTTCTTTTTCCTTCGAAAAATATTCTAGCAACTGACAGAGTAGCTGCCTTTCTTCCCTACCGCTGCTGCCCAGCTGCCCATGGCCGGTGGTACAGGTGGCACGGGGACAGCACGGTGCTCCTCAGCAGACACTCGCCAGATTTTGGCATCACCCGCTCCGTGAAACGGCGCTGTTCTGCGGCGCAGATGTTTACATTCAAGTCACGGGACAGTATTTATCCCAGCCTGGCCCGGCTGTTCTGCTCTGCTCAGCGTCAGTTCAGCTTTTACAGCTGCATCTCAGCACCGTAACATCTTACAGACCCTCCTTCCCGACACGCAAGACACGGATGTTGCCTCCTGGGGAGGAGGCCGCCCGCGGTGGCCTGGCTCGTGTGACGGGGACACCGGTGAGGGGCTGCAGGAGCCTGGTGCCTTCTGCTGGGTTCCAGGACTCTGTACAGCATTTCTGCCTACGGACAAGCTCCACTCCCTCCCCAGAGCCAGCGTGGGGTGGGTAATTCCACCCAGCAAGTGGCTACATGGGGTCCAGCCTCGCGTTTTCCCCGCCAGGGTGTTACTGGTAATAAATGAGGAATTACAGTCATATCTTGCATCTTTTATCAATGCGTCTTAGAATATGTCATACACCTACGAAACGTAATACACACTTAACACTCTTCCCAAAGCAAACGCAAGCCAGCAGCACGAGCCTCAAGGGTTCCACACCGCAAACGACCTCTGCTTCCAGTACGCAGGGAAGTGTTCCCATATCTGCACGGAACCGGAGCATCAGGAGGAGGCCAGCCAGAATCATGGTTTATTTCATCCTGACCTTAAAAAGCGGATCGCCCGGCACAACTCCAGGAGGTACTTTTGCCTTTTCAAACAGGCCAGCGAGCTCAGAGGGAGCCGCTTTGCTCTGCCGTCACTCCGGCCGGCTGCGACAGGCTGCACGAAGGCACTGGCTATAAATCAAATAGCTGCTCTGATCCGCTGTCAAACAGACTGGAGACAGGAACGAGGCGACAATAATTTCTAACAAGTTACAGAGACCACAGATTTTTCCATTCTACCTGGCTAACCAGAACTGGGAGGACAGACAGCCTTTGAGTCAGAAGATTTACAGATTTTCTGCGTTAATGTTTTAAACTACCCCCAGCCCGTCTACAACAGCCAGAAGTCCAACAATGGATGTGTGGAAAGCTGCTGCACTGAGAAATGCACTAAACCTTTTCACTTGATTCATAAAATAATTATTTGACCTGGTTTTTGGATTTATCTCCATAATTGGTATCTGTGCTCCCTGCCAGCAAAAAGCCGATGAAATGTCCTAAGATGGTATTCAGATTATTAAATCCTTTGGAGACTCGGCCCTCCCCAAAAATAATTAATCCGGTTCGGTACATTTCAGCAAAATTTTCCTTGCTTCACATCTTTCAAATATCTGTACTCTTCCTCTGCTGTATCAACACGAAAAGACACTGCACAGAGCAAACGGCAAAGGATACTGATGCGATTTCGAGGGCAATCTTTTTTTTTTTTATTGCCCTTATTGATCATTTCAGGCCCAGCAGAAGCTGAAGGCAGAAGCAGCCTCATCCAAATCACAAGCATCAGCCAACTGGTACTATTTGAGGACAAAATATTAAGGATGGAAAAATCTGGCCCTTTGGCAGAAAGTCGCGTGTTTACCCCATCCAAGCGGTTTGGCGCGCGTAGCGATGGGCGGGCGGAGGCGGCACCTCTCACAGGACACCGCAATAACAAACGCTACCAACACCCTGGGGTTAATACAACCACAACTGAATGTTTGATCTAACTGCTCCACTGGCAGTCACGGTATTTCCATCATCATTGCAGCTAAGGAAACAGAGAACTGGCTCACGGGTACGATATAAATTGCAGATCCTTACTCTGGTCAATCACAGCTGGAGCCATCACTGCGCTTCTCGCCGCTCATTCGGTTTATCGCCATTAACATATCGGGGTCTTGACAGCAGGGTCGGAGGGGCTCGGCTCGTTCATCCTGCTGAAACGCCCACGAAAGGACGATGCCCTGCTCCCGTACATGTACCAGGGGCAAAGGCCAGCAGAGGAGACAAGACCTTCAAGCTGAAGGAAAGCGCTGGCACAAGAACAAGTGGGTGTAAAACAGACAGGAATTAAGTGAGGCTGGAAATGGGAGGAAAATGTTTTGCCTCGAGAGCAGACAGATCACTGAACAGCTTTCCTGTAGGAGTGACGGGGGTAAACACCAACTTGATGTTACTACTGGTGGGATTAACAGCATAATCGACTACAACACCGCGGGACGGAGCCTGGTGTCGCAGGAGGCTCATCCCACAGCTGGCACTTGGGCTTTCTCCCCAACGGACACAGGAGGGGACCCTCACCTCAGCTCACCCCGAGGGATTCCTGTGGTCCCCAAGCATCGGTGTCTGCGAATCACCACGGATGAGCCTCATCCCGCTGAACATCCATCCCCTCCCTAGAAGCCGCCGATCTGGGGGATGGCGCAGGGACACCCAGCACCGTGCGGGAAGGCAGAAAGCCACCTACCAAACCCCTCCTCTCCTGCGCTAAGCCAGCAGAGCAGGCACAAGCAAAGCACGAGCAAGGGGGGCTGGTGTCAAAACCACGTCACACCATCCCCAACGAGACACCTCCAGCATCGCCTCTGCCACCGACGCTGCTACTGATGCTTGCGATAACCCCCAGCACGTGCGCAGGCAGAGGCAGCACACACAAAGCGTGCCAGCTGTTGGCATGCACAATACAGTATTTCTATACATTTGCATTTTTCTACACCTTTGCATTTTCTAATAGCGAGCCGGAAGGGACACCCGAGCGCAGCCTCGGCAGTGACACGCTCTGCCTGCCTGCACTCCCTCCCTTCCTCCTCAGGCTCTTTGAAAACGAAGGGAGGAAAAAGAGGGTGAATTTTAAACACAGGTTTTTATTTGCTGCTATTAAATCACATGCTCTGAAAGGAGCTTTAAGAATTCTGGACAGCAGACTGGATTTAGCAGAGGGAAAACCTTCTACAATACAGAGAGAAGACAGAAAAGGTGGGCAGCAAGAACAAAGCCTTCAGTAGGAGTGACTATGGGCCCAAAAAGCCAGGCAGGGCAAAAGTTTTGCAGCATATTTCATGTATTTCATGCCAAACGGTGAGCTCATCCAGTAACAACAAGGCCCCAGATTTTCCAGGTGTGGCAGGGCTCAGGATGTCAGTCCTCGCAGGAAGGAGGCAAACATTATTATCTGTTACATACGATAGCCATTTCCTTTAACCTTTCTAGCATCCTTACAGCTTGCTTTTCCAGCCAAACCGAGTCTTCCAAACCGTGGTTTGGAGAGACCAGCCCCTCTACGAGTGCCCAGACGGCCGCAGTTTTCATCCCAGTTCTCCTGCTCTCACCGAGCCGGCGCAGGAATCTCTGCTCCTTTCTTGGCTCCCCTCGCGCAGCTGAAACTCCCAGCTTGCCACTTCCCCTACACGCAGTTTCACAACCATCTTGTGACTCCTCTGCAACGTGTTTGTGCTTGCAACAGCCTGCGCCTTCGTCTTGCCAAATTAGCTCCTTGCTCAAGTCCTGCCTCAGAGCATCCTCCTGCCATGAAGCCCTTCAAGAAGCTCCTGCCAGCCTCCTCCGCTGCCTCCTCGCGCCACGCCGTCAGACACACTGCATCTGATCCCAGCCCTCTCCGCTGCGTTTCTGAAAACCTCTTGGGAAAGAATTATTTCTCTGATGTGAAAGCAGATAGTGCACTGTTGGCACCCAGACTATCATTTAATAACACTGGTATTTTCTCTAGACCTGCGCATCTTCCCAAGACCTGCTCCAGGGCTCATTTTGATCTTCCCCAATTAGTGATCCCTTTGAAGCTCTGTTTCACGCTGAAAATCACTTGCCGGAATCACTATTTTGGAGTCACTACAAATCACAAAGCTGCACTGCTCAAAAGAAATAGAGATGTGGGAGCACGGAGCAAAATCCACTGCAGCCCCAGATGAAGGATCTGTTAAACGTCACCAAGTCCTGTACCAGCAAACAACGCAGCAACACAGCCACAATCACCTGGAGAGCAGGAAGAAATGTCAGCAGAGTACCTGCTACAGTTCGTTGCCATTTAATAATGCAGGAGGCGGAGTTTTCAGTATGAATAAGCATAAATGTGTGGGCACGGTACAAAATCGTTATATCTGATTGCAGTTTAAGACTCACGCCATCATCCTAAAAGCTTCATTCTTGAGCTAACAGAATTTAGACATCCCGAGTATTTTATTGTATTGACAAAGTTTTGCACTGAGCTAACGAGGAACGAGCGGAACCACGGCCCAAAACGGGTCTGTTTGAAAAGTATTGACAAACGGTGTGAAAACACTCAGTGCTGCAAGACCTGAAGACGTTCTTCCAAGGGGGAGGATGAAAAATCTGATTTCACTGATGGAACGCAGGAGAGAAACCACCTGAAACCAGCGAGGAGCTGCTGCGAGCAGCTGAACGCACACCCCGGCGCACACCAACGCCTCCTGCCAGGGCTGAGCCCGGTGGTACGGGCTCGATCCCAGTTTTCGGATCAATAATTCTCCGAGTTGCAGACCTGAGCGTTCCCCCCGCAGCTCCGCACTGAACGGGGGTGTTTAACCCTTCACCTGCTTGCGGAACAGCTGGGTGTGCTAGATCGCTGCTAGCCATATCATTTAAATGGGAAAGATGGATTAAAATCAGCGCATTCAAGCACTGATTAAATCCCAGGAGGGGACTGGAGGGAGACTTGGAAGCAGCCCACACCCTCCCACCCCAGCTCAGGCATCTGTCTTCTCCAGCCCAAGCCAAGATGCAGTTACTGAAACTTTTTTTTTTCCCTTTTCTCTCTGTGCTTTCACTAAACTCCAGCTAAAATCCAGCTCCTTCCTTCAGGCTCTGAGCTTTCAGGTTAGGAAACCTTTCTGTAAATGTGTTGATGCACTCAGAACTGGATGATGTCCAAGAAACCAATCAGTCCCGGGGCGAGCAGGACGGCGTGCTATCTGTCTGCCAGCCGCCGGGAGCGTCTGGAAAAGATCAAGATTACAGACCCAGGGTGGGAGACAAACAACGGGTATTCCCTTTATACCGCTCAGCCAGAATAAAATGTGACACGCGGTATTAATAACCCGGCGTCACCCAGCAAAACATCTGAGCGAGGGGAACATCAAATGCCACGCAGATATCGAGGGCCGGATGGCAAGTCATGTGAAGAGCAAACAAGATAGCTGGGTGGTGTGAGATGCAACCGGGGAACAGAACCCGAATGTCAAGCCCTTTTGTTTTCAGCAGAGCCAGCCCGAAATGGTTCGTGGTTTTCGCTTTCTGCCAAGCTACTGCTTTAATTGGGCAAGGGAGACTGTTCAGCGCATTCGATAACACAAAGCGGGGAGGAAAACGGCATGTGCCAGGCTGAGACGCCGGGTAGAAGTCACCCTGCTGAAGTGCAAAGATTATTTACCGGTGGGGACACATCTTACTCGCGATGCATTTTTACTTAAGTATTGTAAGAAACGTTCTCTGTGACTTATCTAGCAACACAACCTTTTTTGCACATGCTGTCAAACACAGAAACCAAATTCTGTCTAAATTTATACTCGCAGGCTCCCCTAGTCTCAGCAAGCCAAGCCAGAATTAACTCCCATCCCTTTTCATTCCCTGGGGTGCCACGGAAGCAAAAAGCCACTGACCGCTGAAACAGCCTGAGAACAAAACCACGGACACACCGGAGGGTCATATCCCTGCCGTGACCTTCCTGCACACTGGCCCACTGGCTTGGTGGTGACCAGGAGCCATCAGCGTCCCCGTAACTACCCACTGCTCTCACCGGCCCGGCGAGGGCAGCTCCTGCAAGGGTGGACGGAGCAAAGTCCTCTCTGGGAGCAGGGGCTGAAGCCTCCCAGGTGCCTCCAAGACATCAAAAGCTGGCCTAACTCCTAAATTACAGCAGCGAACCATGGAAGGATGTGGCTGCTCAAGCAAATTCATGATGCAGAAAACAAGGAGTGAGCATAACGGAGCTGCTTAATAACTTTAAATTAACAGATTAGTTCATAAAGCCTGTAACTTCGTCACGGAGGTAACATCCCAGCAATGCTCTTCCCTGGACTCTCACAGCAGCTCCATAATCACCTGAACAGGGGCTTCAGCACTTGAACCTCTTCCCAGCACAAAGGTGGTTCAACAGCAGCATCCAAGCCCGGAGGAGCTGGACTGGCTGCACTCTGTTTTCACAAGAGTAGGGAATTCTTGCTGCGGTCTAAGAAACAAAAATCACTTAGCACAAACGAGGTCTTTTTTTAAAACCACTGATTAAATAGATATTCACTAGACAGAGCACAAGAGCTTTGATGGAGCCCTTGCAACCTATTACATAAATCCTCATTCATGCCCACGAGAGCTCTTCCTTTTCTTTTTTAGCAACAGAAGAGAAAATGCAGCCACGTCTGAGATATTAAATTGCATGAAAATGTGTGATTGGGAAGTTCAGGACTTGGAGAAGCAAAGAGACGGAGAGTTTGGGCTGGAAATCTCAGCTGCTGCTGGGTCCCCAGCTGTGAGCTTACAGGAGCCGTGCGGTGGCCTTGGCCATCGGCATCGGCGCACATTTGCTTCCTCACTCAGACTCAGTTCCGCAGCGCTGGAGTGGCAGGATTACACCTCTTCTGAAGAAGAGGATTGAATTGCAGAGTTTATTTACAGATGCACGGGAGTGCTGACAAGGAAAGCAAAGCATTATGTGAGGGGGCTGGTCAAAACTCAGGAACTCCATCCCTTATCCACGAGTGGTCCTCCTCTGCGTGGGTACTGCTGCAGCCCCAGCACCTTCCAGCCATGCATTAAGCAACGTGGCTAACGTACGTGAGCAGCACGCTATTTACAACTTCCACACATTGTTTTAGAAATGTGTCAGACCTGGCTGAAGGTAATACTTCTGAGAAAACTTTGGCAATGTTCTGTGTTTCCTCCTGAGAAAGGATTCTTTTTTTCCTTTGGTCAGAATCCACTTCTTGACACATTTAATCTGAAATAAATACATAGTATTGCATCAGTCATCAGCTGCCCTCCTTAGCTGGGCTTGCTCTACTGGAACTAACACTGCTCTGGGAAAGCAGCACTAAGTGTAGAGTTTAATAAAAGTTTTTAAAATACTGTATCATTTTATTGCAGCACGGCAAAAGGGGGTCAGCTTGTTCTTCCAGACTCCACTCCAAACCATTTAACTGTCTTTATAGACGAAAAAAATGTCGGCAGCCTTTTGTCACGTGAGCGAAACTAGGACATTCAATCAATACCCACTCCAAAACTTCTCTCACAGATGCTGTTCCTTCAGCTCACGTTTATTCTCCAGATTTTCAAGAAAGCCCTTTTGTGCACTCTAGACAGCTAGATACAGACACAGCATCCCCTTCGCTGCCACACTCTTCCACTAAGTCTCTGTTTTTCTAAGTGTCTCCAACAGCAAAGAGAGGAAACCAAGCCTCAACCAGGCAGACGTGCTCTCCCTAGAGTTACGGCTTCATAGAACACCGGGAGCTTGATGGCCCCACCAAAGCGGTCGTGAGGGACTTGGCCATTTGGCCCAACACCAGGACTCAAGCCAGAAGCCAGTATCCTTGTTGCGACACCATCAAGAAGCACATTGATTGACAAAGTTCCCAACTCTGCCTTTCTTCTTGTGGCTGGACATCGGAGCTCTACAGCCGCGTGGCCCTACGGGAGGTGGAAGGCATGTGCCAGAGCGATTTGGTGACAAGGGATGGCCGAGCGCGATGGACCCTGGGTTTCTGGGGCATCCTCTCTGGACTAGTCTGTGCCTGCGATGAGTGATGGGTGTCCTTCCAAGCGCTGTTGGTCCATACACATCCACACAGCGGTTCTTCACAACCAGGCTGGACACGGCTTCTTCTCGTGGATTCGCTGACCCAGGACAATGCGTTGAGATGGGCTGTGGTCCCCACTTTGTACACACTGGCCGTTGCTGTGGCCAGCACGCAGAACCAACAGCTTCTTTCCAGCTCCTCAGCGTCAGAAAGGGTTAAGGTTTGTTTAGGAGACGGACGGATGCTCTGTCCCAAAACTGGACTCAGATCACAAGTAAGAAAGACACGTTGGACCTCCCTGGGTGCCCAGCCTTGCTCTGCTCTGCTCTCAAGGCACGACTCAGCCGGCAAAACCAGGAATCGAGATCACTGGCGTCACCCTCCGCGTGAATTCATTCCTTTTCCTCATGATGTCATCCTGCTCCAACGCCCCCGGGGCTTTCGCCGGAGCCGGGAACCATTGACGTGTGTGGGGATTCTTGTTTTAGCTGAAGCAGAGATGATTTATAAGAAATCCCTGACTGCACTTCCTCCAGCTGGCTTCAATCTCTTTCCCTCGGTTTTTATGGGAAAGCTTCTCCAGGGCTCAGCCCGCACCGGGGTGGCCCCACTCCTCACACCCTGTTCCTACCCGGCACAACGTCCCACCCCAGTAGGACCCAGAATGAGGTACCTAAGACCCATTTCACCACTGCCTTCGTATTTTTAATTAACCTCTCCTTCCAAACTAATTGCTAAACCATCTATTCTTATGCTAAGGAAGTGATAAAAATTGAACAGAAATGTCAAAATACAGCACATAATAAAGATTAAACCAAAATTATATATGATCAGTGTAAAAATAACAGACTTACCACAGAGAACTGAACAATAAAATGTGATTTCAAGCTTTTCAAGAGCCTTGCTAGCTTGCCCTTTGTATAACTTTTGAATACTCAGGCTGCGTTGAGTTTATACAACAGTTCTAAGGAACCGATTATAAATAGAGGGACGTAACTCTTTTTTCTCTTTCTAAATAGAGATTAAGTCTACGAAATATTTCTCTAACTCTTCAGAAAACCAAAAGAGTCGAGCTTCTCAGGAGCGAGCAGTTCAGCGATGCACACACAGATCCGTATTTCCCCACTTCAAGCCTTCCCGGGTGTCGAGGAGCAGAAGCACGTTTCCGTTAAGCATCACAGTGGAGGACCTGCCGCCCTCCCGTGCCGCGGTGCCAGCGCAGCCGACACCAGCCCATTGCCTGCACCAGCAGCCGAGTGGAATGGGGACACAGCCGCGGGGAAGTGACTTCCCCCATCACCTACTGAGACCCCCAGCCTGACTTCCCCGAGGTTAATTATTGTTTTCTATGTTTACATGAAGATTGGAAACATCTGGGAAGTATTAGGCAACTGCTGAAAAGACAGCAAGCTTCTCTGATAGCAGAGAGCTGCATCCTGGCTCCTTCCTCGGCTGAGGGAAAGGGGAACTTTGGGGTTGAATCCTGCAGACGCATCGACTCGGTGCCCCATTGGCACCCAGCACACCCACTGCCTCTGGCTCCGCTCCCCACAGCACTCCTGGCAAGATACAACAGGTTTATTTCTTTGTGTTCTTAACCCACAGGCTTTGGATCGCTGCAAAATACATTCAGTACCAAATACACCAACTCTACAGGGAAACTGCTTCGTGTTCCACCTTGTGTCTGGTCAGATTACGCCAAAATGCCCCAGATGTGCTCCTGCGGGCGACACAACCACCAACAACAGTTTGGTGGGGAAGGTCCCTGTCTACACACCAAAATGTACTTTTTGGTTACACTGTGGCTCAGCTCACAAAGGGATTTCGACTGGGGACAAACATGAAAGCATCTGCTGTTCCCATAGGTACCAACAAGAACATGGGCTGCTTTGAAGTCTATCGTAAGGCGCTTTTTTCCTCTTTTCAGCTCTAGGCAAAGACAAAAAAAAAATCTCAATGCTATGGCAACTTTCCATGGGCAAACTTGTCACCTACCTACAAATAAATGCGTGTACCTCAACGTTCCAGGTGGGCAGGAACAGCGGTGGGAACACGGCGAACTGTGCAGGGATCAGGATCTTTTGACTCTGTCACTGTACCCTGGGCATTGACGTACGACAACATCGAGACAATTTCCCTCGTGTTCAACAGCCACAAGCGATGCACAAGGGTTCAGGTTTAGAAACACGGTGGGGAATCAAAATGTTACCTAAGTGAATTCTGATGTCTTGGCTTCCTTTCACCTAAAGTCACTGCTAACAGGCTCTGGCTGATGTGACCAGAAACAAGCCAGGTCCTCTGCAGAAATAAGTCTGGTTCCAGTAGATGGCAAACGGCTGCTCTTGTCCAGAAAGCTCCGAAGGACAGCTCTTGATGTTTGTCAACAACTCCAGATATGTTCCCAAAGAGCGTCACCAGGGCAGGATCTCGGACTCCTCGGTGCTGAGGGCTGGAGAGCATCACAAAGTGCATCTGGAGCTTCCTCCAGCAGCACCAGGACCCAGGAGCCCACGCAAGCTGCTGAAGCCCCGGGTGAGGTGGCCATGCAGAGATGAGTTCAGCAGGCCCACGGCTAGTGGAGAACAATTAGGCTGCAAAAATCACCTGAAATTTTAATTCTGAATCTATTTTTCGTGATGATTTCCTCTGCTGGTGTAAATCATGACAAGCGAGGCACTGCTGAATCACGTCTTTGTGAAGGTAAGGGTGAGCCCTCTCTGTACGCTCCCCAGAAGTTCAACACGGCCATGGTGGCACGTGCAGGGAGGAGACAACAGAGCCACCAGAAAGGGTAACCCGGGGTATCCTGCACCTAGGACATGGGAACATCCGGGCCCAGCAACGCCTCGATGGACTGAGACCTCAAGGAGGTGGTGACCTTCTAGAGTAAGGACAGGGCTCCCCCGTGATGCAGAACACAAAACCAGACATTGCGGATATCTAAAAAGGAACTGCAGAGGCAGGGTGTGAGTTGGTGCAAAGCAGCAAGACAAATCAGCACCAGCGTGCTGCTAGATGGGGTACACCAGGCTGGGGATGTCGTCCCGGAGCTCCAGTCCGGCTCCATGGGCTGCGTCTGGGGCCCGCAGCATCCTCGAGCTCTTGGTGCTGACACAACAGGGTGTGCCAGGGGCCTCTCAGAGGGTTTAACACCCACTTTCCTTTTTTGTCTTTTTTTTAGGAAAAAGTTCTTGCCAACAACCTGCCTCTCGCTTTTGCAGACTGGCGGTGCTGCTCTTTCTCGGATAAACACGAACGGACCAGCACTCGGCAAAGGAAGGCTGTCGATGAAAACAAGAACCAGGTGGGGGAGGACTCGGGTGCCTAAAACCTTGTGGATCTCCTCATCCCTCCCCGGGGAGAGCCGGCAATCGGGAGGCGATGGGGACAGCTCGTCCAGCAGTTCCAGAGTCAGCCCTTCTCCCACCCAGGGAACAACAAGCCACAGAATTCCCCCTCCTACCAGTTTCCAAGATCAAATGATCCTACTCCAAATATTTGTTTATAAACTTACGAACCAGCGAACGATGCACTAAACAGTTTTGCAAAAAAAGGTGAGGTTTGTGCAACAACATCTAGAAAGCTGTGTTATTGATACAAATAAACCAAATATAAACAAGGTAAGATTTAATCTCGCATTAAGTCATTCAGAGGACTTAATTTTAAAATACAGAAGTGTTTTGAGAATATTTTGTAATTACAAACCAATAAGAAAAATCATCTAGGAGGAAAAATTACATAATTTCTAGCTGAACTCACTGCTTAGAAGAACTCAGAGCTTAGAAGAGCGGTAATAAATAGATCCTCATATCATTACTGCTGCTGCGGCTGATGACTCACCGCTGTTACTGGGATCATATCCCAGAATAGTCATGCTACTCTGTGTACTGCATACGAAATTAGCCATGAGGGACTTACTATTAAATGAAACAGATTTGGGGTTTTAGGATTCATGTGGTCATATCATAAAACCAAAAGCTGTTAAGTATTTTACTTGGGCGCAGAGAATTTTAGACGCGGAACCTGAAGGTCTCTGCTCTCCGTCAGGCGGGACGAGCATCCGCGTACACCGACCGCGTGGGTTCGCAGGGAACAATTTCACCTCATACCCTCCTGGTTCTGCCAGCATTTTACCCACCACACCTAATCCATCCCATCTCGAGAGAAAAATACACACAGGTTTAGAGAAACAGAAGGATATCGGATAGTTTATCAAAAAGAGAGAGATCACACGTGCCTGACCAGCTCAAGCACAGTGTCTCATCATTTTGACAGAGCTCAATTCCAGTTGCATAACTAGAAGGAGCCATCAGAAACGTCCTGCTATTAGAGTGCCACCTCCAAGAAACCTGCTACCAACACCACCCGCTCCCTCTAGCCACCCCAGATTTAACCACATCACGTAGGTGTCGCCTGCCCCTGCGCACCACGCCTCCCTGTGGGTTGGGTTTATTGGTGATTTCCAGCGACTGCCACAAGCGTTTGGGAACCGTAGGGCACATCCCCACGTCAGCCGTGTACGAGACGGACGGGAGACGGGACTAAGAACGGACTTCCCCCGCGCGGTTTCACAGCCTCCTTTCCAAACACGTTCTGCTCTTCCATCTCCCGGTGTTTACGCACATCTCCAAGGACACGGGCATCCTTCACCCTCACAGCACGTTACTGGAAAGAACATTGGGAACTTCCAAAGTTTACTTTTTGGCTGAATAAAACCTTGTGCATCATAAGATGATGTAGTATATATAACAAGTGAAAAATCTTTTTTTTTTTTTAAATTTCCAAGCCCCACCCAGCACTCAGCATACAATAAAATATTAAGCTGAAAGAGGGGAGATTGGGATGAGATTTTGGGAAGCAATGTTTCCCTGTGCGGGGGGTGAGGCAGTGGCCCAGCGTGCCCAGAGAAGCTGTGGATGCCCCATCCCTGGAGGGGTTCAAGGCCAGGCTGGATGAGGCTTTGGGCAACCTGGGCTAGTGGGAGGTGTTCCTGCCCATGGCAGGGGGTGGGACTCAATCTTTAAGGTCCCTTCCTACCCAAACCATCCTGTGATTCTGTGATTATCAACACACTACCACCTCAGGGTACATGCTTCCATCTTTTTTCACATCATCTACACCCTCAGATTTTGCCAGCCACTAATTCTTCAGGTTTTCCTCTTAGGATGCTCGCTACTTTTATTTCATGCTGGTTTCTTAAGAGAATTCCTCTTCTGTCCTCCAAACCAGCACATGAAATCACAGAAAATCTTTCCCTGTCTTTGCAGCGACCGCGCAGCAGAGAGTTAACCGAAGCAGCATCCAGACGCACAACGTTTGCTTTTAAGCAGGATCCCACTTAAATTGGAGGAGACAGGCTGGAAAACACGAAAAACCCTCAAATTTACACATCTGGGGTTTTCAAACAAGGTCAAGGTTCCCTGAGGTCAGGTTGGATCAGTGCGCAGCAACACGAAGCACCTTGTCCGTCCGTCTCCTGGGGGTCCCCCCGCAGCCCCTCCGCTGCCGGGTCGTGCTGCATCTGCCTCCATTGCTGCTTTAAACCCTGGACTCTAGCAACCGCTGTGATTCCCTGGAAATCCATCAGCCGTGCCCTAGATACCCACTCTGCTATGCCAAACGGCCTTTTCCAGACTGCGCGCTGACTCCCGGCTTATTTCTCCTGTTATTCTCAGCCTCGTTCAGCTCATCCTCGCTTCTCCTTCCCAGCCGCCCTTCTGCCCGCTGTGCCCCCTTCCCACCTCCCTCTCCTCTCCCCTTCTCTTTGATTAACGTGCAGGAAACCAAGTATTTATTCGACACTTTTTCAGCCGTCAGACAACGGGAGATTTGCTCATTTCTCTGCAGCTTTCAGTTCCTCCAGGGCAGGCAATAACAGGCTCCCCGGAGCAGCCTCTCCCTGCGGGATCTCGCTGACGCTCCCCGGACCGCCCACGCGCATCGCTCGCTCTCAGCCAGCTTTCTGGCCGTGTTAGAGCTCTGCCCTTACGAGAGTCAACTTGAACGCTCCGAGCTGTATTTCATGCTCTCCTAAAAGCCAAATCTATCCTGTCTATCAGATCCAGTTCCTCTCCTCGTTCTTACTTCCCTAAGCAAAGCCCCAATCACACACGCTGCGTTTGTGCTTCTGACAGCGGGCAGGGTGGGCAATGCCATCTACGCCTCTTCAAATACAGCAAATCTGCCTTTACCAGGCTTGTAACGGTGACAGATTTCAACCCCGTGGAAGCAATTGTCTCGACTACCACCTGCCCATTTTTACAAACATCTATTTGCTTTTTCCAGCCTTTTGCTTTTCTGTACTCCTGTCCCAAACTGTATTACTTAAACCGTCAAATGACCCATTAATTCCAGCAGTTTACATTGTCGACCTATCGTGTTTTATCCACAGTTTCTAAAAATGTTTTATAGCGGAATCAGACCCTCTGCGTTAATCCCACCCAGTGTTATCTCACTGCACCTATCGCCTTCATCTAAGAGAACAAAAATTTGGGGGCAGGTTCGCAGGTCCTCCAGCTTTCAGGAACAGCTCCTGGAGAAAACCTCAGCACCATCGTCCTTTCACATCGCAAAATCCGGGGCACAGCACACGGCGTTTAACAGCGGGGCTCTTAACTCAGGAGAGTTTTTATAAACTTTCAGAATTACGTTAACCACGATACAACGAGCTGGCTTAATTCTTTTGTGGTTACTGCTTACACCAAGGGTTAAACTCTGTTTGGAGTTAACACTTAGCGCAGTACGGAGGGAGACACACGGCGAAAACCGCTTACAGCCTCCTGACGCCAAAAGCTGCGTTCAGTGTGACGCCGCAGCCTCGCCAGGCTGGACTCGCTCGGGATGCAATGGGCCTGGAAAATTCCTGCAAAAACTATCGAGCCGTTCTCAAGAAAAAAATTATGGCAAACACGTTCCGCCTGCAATAACAAACGGTCCGTCAGGAGCTGGCTGGAGGTTGCTGAGCTTGATTTTTCTTTTTTTTTTTCCTTCTCTTTTCTGTTTCAGGCTATTGCTTTAAAGGTTTAATTTTAAATTTGGCAAGAGTGCCTGGCCGGTGCTAGCCAGGGATCAGCCCTTCCCCGAGACAAACCCTCGCAGCTGACTCACCGATGGTCTTTTGGAAGCAAATCTTAGCACAGGGCACTAACCGGAGCCTTTTTAGCGCTGGTGTGTTAAGCACTCCCGAAGGCGACAGGCACCGGAGCCCCCGGCAGCTCCTGCCTGCAGCACCCAGCCTCGAAAGCAAACGAGGTGAGAAACTCCCTTAAAAAATAGGTGGGAACATAACTCAGGACTACCACAGCACATGGAGGGGTCTGGACCTTGCCCCTGCTTTGGGCTCTTGCTGCGGGAACAGGGGATGCAAAAACGGGTCTCAGTGTTTCTAAGAAGTTTTGGGGCTTTTTCAGCTCTTGTATCTTAGCAGGCTTGGGAATGCAGATTCTTGTTTCTAAAGCTTCATTGGGATTTCCTTCATAAAGCTCTTTTACGGAGGTTAAGAACTGGGATAAAGATTTAGCTACAAACTTACTGGCACGTAAGGAAACCTCTGGGCAGTGCGCTGTTAGAGCGAACACCACAAAAACGGGTTGGAGATCTGGATCCTGCAGAAGGAACGACTGAAATTTTGGGTTCCTGCTGACCTGGGTTATACACAAAGAGTTCTAGAAGTCGAGCGAATTTTTTTTGAACATACCTTCCCAATAGCTTCTGCTTTCCTGAGACCAGCTCCCCATCACCAAGGAACCGGTCCCCTACAATCCATCCCCTTTGCCGATGGGAAAAACGACAAAGCCACTCCAGGGGCCATGCGACATTCCCCTCGAGTTACTTCTGCTCACGTCTCTCCTGCACAGAACAAAGCCAGGCGCACCCTCCACCCTGACCCCCACGAAGCCCGGAGCAGCACGGACGGACGCTGGGCACTGCCCTCTGCTCCCCGGGTCCAGAGCTCAGCCTGAATTTAAACCTGAGAACTAAACAAAGTGTTATCCCATCACTGACGTCCGGTGGACTTGGCAGTGGTAGGTTAGTTGTTGGACTTGATGGTCTTCAAGGTCCTTTCCAACCCAAAAGATTCTCTCATTCTATTCTACGAGCCTAGCCCGGCCGGCACTGGCCATCGCAGATCTGGAATTACAGCCACGGTCTCTATCCCTCACCTAGGTGAGATCCCTCAGAAGGACTTTTTGAAGGAAATAAGGTGTGAATAAAAATCTTCCTCCTCACATCGCGAAACCAAACCTATAATCATTACCCAACTCCTATTTTCTGTCCCAGGAAACTCTGGGTTACGGCAGAAATTATTTTCTAAACTATTTGAGCTGCAGTCAAAAAAGCTGCTTGGTTACCTGGGGAAGAAGAGAGAGCATCCATCCGAGCGGAGGTGCGGGCATCTCTCAGCACGGCAACGTTCTAACGAGCCATGCCTCCTTCCAGCAGACCTCGCTGGCGTAGCGGGAGCAGCGCAGACCTCACACACTGCAGCTGCTTCGTGCAGACACCTGGCAAAGTTATGAAAATGCCGCAGCACGGCACTACTCTTAATAAGCCCCCCCTCCAACCTCCCCTTTCTCTGCATTTTTATAGTCTCGGTTCAATTTATCACAGACGATCCCCGACGCTTAGTCTAATTGCAGCTCTATTTACTTAAACACTATCTAGGAAAAGGATGTGAAAATAGAACAAAATAGGAAAGGTTTTCCAAGGGAAAATCCTCATTTTTATTATTGATAATTAACTGCCAGTGACGCACCCCTGTAAATCAATACCCTTCTGGTGTGAGAGCTCACCCACCCTTGTGTGTTTTTTTTACAAAAAGGTAAAAAAATAATAATTCTTAAAAAGAGATTCTGACTCCTGATGCTCAAAGAAAACCCCGCAGCCCGATCCGCCCGCGACTGCTGCACTAGGAATCAGCCTTTCTGTTTTTTCATCATTTCATTTCTCTGCAAGTTTTCTAGACGTACCGGGCTGGTGTGAAACCTCCCAGTGACGTCAATGGGCTGGAGAAACTGGAGCTCGGCGAGACAGCGGCGCTGCACCAGCCCGCCCGGCTCCGTGCTCTCGCAGGGTGACAGCCCCGACAGATAGGATCCATCCTGCGCTCCTGGCACCGCACCAAAGCAAAGCTTCAGCATCTGCAACAGCAAACATCTCCATTCCTGGGAGAATATATTTTTTTGTTGTTCAGTACAATTAACAATGAAAATGGCATTAAACCCCGCATGTGGTGAATGTATTAAAGCGCTAAAGCTCTTCACTAAATTCTGGAAGTTCCCCTTTTTTTTTTTTTTTTGAAGAAAAAAAATTTCCAAAGTAAGAAAATTGTTGCTTGGCTTATGAAGGGATTTTATAAACCTTTCACAGGATCCCCCCATCCCCAATTACTGTATAGTTCTGTTGCTTTTTTAGGTAGTTTTCACTATAAATTCTAAAAAATAAAATACTGCAAGCCTTTAATAGCAGTTTATCTGTTTGTTTTTTTAAGGAAAGCATATGAAAATGTGTAAATTCCATCAATCGAACTGTTAAACATGAAAAGCTCAACAAGAAATCAACCCCCGATGCTTGATCTGCTGAATTAGCGCTGTATGCCGTGAAGCCCCAGGTATTTATCTCACAGCACCTTTGTTTCACCACAGAATTGTCCCAGTTCAACCAGCCCTTCTCCTCCGAGGCGTCAAATCCGGCTGCCTGAGCCCCAACGGCACAGGACCGTTCTGCACGGCTCTGGTCTGAAGAGCATCTCATAGGATCCCAGAATGGTTTGGGTGGGAAGGGACCTTAAATCCCATCCAGCCCACCCCCTGCCATGGGCAGGGACACCTCCCACTAGCCCAGGTTGCCCAAAGCCTCATCCAGCCTGGCCTTGAACCCCTCCCGGGATGGGGTTCTTCCAGTCTGGGTTCTTTCTCAGCTTTGACCGTGTCGGTGCAAACTGCTGAGTTGTTACTTGGCGGGTAGTGCAGCTTTCTGGTCACCCCTGATGCCACCGAAACCAACGGGTGTTCACTGGAGACCCACCGAGGGCAGGCTGGGGGGCAGCGGCCACAAACAGGGCATCGCCTCTGTCCGGGCTCACCCCAACCCACCGATGGGACCGACAGCACGGGGGGTGTCTGCACCAAGCGAGGACTTGGACCTCTGCATCTTAGACAAGTCAGCAAGGAGGACAAGGAAAAGACTCAAAAAATAACTGCAAATGCATGAACTTGGCCAAAAAGTTATTTGCCATCCAAATGAAGTTACATAGATCATTGTAATGGAAGTGAAGATGAAAAAGGTAAAGACGACAATGAAAATACAACACCAGCAGCCTCAAAACCTCTAACCCTTATCTTCTGCCTTCAAGACCAGCGCGAAAATACAGCCAAGAACAACTTGAAAAGACACAGCACGAGGCAGAGGGAAAGGTCACTAAATACCAAGCACCATTCCTCCACCAGAATCCCTCCGTAACCAGCTTTTCAGAGAGGGAAAGCAAGCGCCGCATTGCTCAGACCCAATTAAATCCCCATGATTTTATCGTTAAAACTCCTGTTTCAGCCAGGCATTGTCTTCGCCGCCGACACGTTTCAACAGCGTATTCTTTATGCTTCCTACAGCCATTTGTGAGCAGAGGAGAAATATTTGGCTTTCCCTTTCTACATTGTGCCCACAGATTTCTGAGTTATGTCTCTCAAGCCTACCCTCTGCATATAAATGATTTCTTTGTTGGAGACACCACCTATTTATAGAAGGCTACGGAGTTAATACACGAAGAGAACCGCAGTGCTTCAAGTAAAGGTACAGCTAAGAGTTTGCTTCATGCACGGTGGGACAGAGGAAAGAGCAGCTCAGAAGAGGACCAAAAATTGAATAATTAAAGAGGAATAAAAGGCCTGATGAAACAGTGCGACCGGCTAACGGGAACTGACAAGTCTCATCCCAAGGCAGAAGCACCCAGGCGGTTACAAAGGTCACGAGCAGCACGGCTCAGCCCGAAACCGTGACTAGACCAGCGCGGGGTGAAGAATTGGCTGGATCTCCACCTCTGCACAGGTTCAGTGAAGTTTTATAGCACAACCCCTCTCCCCTCCTTTGCAAATCAACATGCTGATGGCTTCCTTTGAGCGGTTCACGTACAGATCTGAACCTTTGCTGACTGATCACATTGGCTCCCGTGGCCCCACTTGTCTCTGGTACCCATCTCTGACAACCCTCCTTGGGATCGAGCAGCTATTTCAGTCCTACACCTCCTAGAGCTAAAATTACTCATGTTGCTCTCGCAACTACAGAAACGCATTTCTCCCTTCTCCAACGGCACGTGCATTTCCCCGACA
This sequence comes from Pterocles orientalis, assembly GCA_011057875.1. Taxonomy (NCBI): domain Eukaryota; kingdom Metazoa; phylum Chordata; class Aves; order Pterocliformes; family Pteroclidae; genus Pterocles; species Pterocles orientalis. Next base: position 57,274 of record WKFP01013976.1, on the reverse strand, counting down.
CCCTCCGCCCCGCACAGGCGTTAGCACCGTCCCCAACTAACGCACGCAATCTCTTCTGTTCTTGGCATTCGTCATCCTGGCAAATTGATTAACGCTTCCCACCCCTTTCCGCCTGCTCCAGACATTCTCTATCTTGGCTTACTAGGGTTTCTCCTCAAGAGGAGCTTGCTAAATCAACCCAACAACTCCCCCCTGCCAAAACGTCAAGGGGAAGCCATGGCAATAATTTCCAGATAGGTCTAACATGGGCTCTGCTAAGGCGCAGCAACACCTGCCGCTGCGTCAGGCACAGCGCGTGATTCCTCACTTATCTCCGTCCTTCAGATCTGGCACGTCGCTGAGCGCTGGCAGCGAAGGGACATCGTCCTCCCGGAGCTCGCCCAGCCTGATCCACCGGCGCCGGACCGCTTCCCCCGTGGCTGGGTCTCTTCGGAGCTCGCTCGCACGTAAAAACAGTTTTGCGGGGCAATGTTTTACAGATTTTGACATTTCTGTGGGCAATGCATGCTTTGATCCTAGTAGGATTCCATGAGTCCATGGTCCTTCTTCCTCTGCAAGTGTTACATGTGCTTGGGAGCAAACACAAGAGTTAAGGAAACCTCACATCGACGTGAGCCGGTGCTTGGGAGGGAGGACACACAGCACCTCGCACGGAGAACTCAAGCAACCGGTGGGACCCTCCTTCCTGCCTCCTTGTTTTTACAGGGGTCCCCTGTTTCTTCTTCTTTTAACCTTTGCTTTAACCAGAGGTCTTCTGATAATAAAATAATGCGCTCTTCCTTTTCTCTAAATACTGACCTTTCCATTCTCCTGCCCCTGAACCACCACCCATGGCCCCTCTTGACGAGCCAACGCTGTGCTCTGGAGAAGGAAAGCTTTATCTTTATCTTTATCTTTATAGCACCATTTAAACACTCAGAGCCTCGATATTTTTATTAATAAACACAAACACTGAGCTATAGGTTCATCTCAGAGCCTAATGCAAGGGAGCCCCGGTTAAGCAATTATAAGCAATAATAAGATTACATAGAACAAATTCTAGGTAAGACCAGAATATATACGTGCGTGACTACAGAATACAGCGTTTAAATATCCAGAATATCAAATTTTCTCTATATTTCATATGCTTACAAGATGCTGTCTAGACTACACAGAGTATCTCCGGCTCTAAGAACATATATCTCACGCTATCCACCAACTTCAAACCCTAGCTCCAGCAGCGGACCTCTCCCTACCCAAAGGAAAGCCGTTTTGGCGCAGCCTACCAAACCCAACCCGCGGTACCCGCTGCGGGACACGCCGCCAAAGCTGCCCCCACATCTCCCTCTGCCCCAACGCCACCAGAGGAGAACAGCGGCAGCAGCTCCGGTTAAAATGCAACAGGAGTTGACACCAGACTGGAGAAGGGACAGAGGTAACACCAGGAAATCACCCCAGTGAAAAGATGTTCTAGTGACTCGTTATTTTTTTTTTAAATGAAAATTTACGTTCCTGTGCATCTTATAACAGAAATAACGCAAAGTTTGCCATCCTTTTCCCACCCTTTTTCCACACCCCCAATCACCAACGCATCATGAGGGTGCGTTGCGAGATCAAAATCTGATCAGGAAAGACAGACGAAAAGAAAATATTGAGCAAGCACCCCGACAATTATCTAGCGTGAGGACCACGCGCATCCCTATCCACGCGTCCGTTTAGCAGCTGCTTTTTGCAAAGGGAACACCGCACTTGCGCCCACCAGAACTGCCCTGATCCAGGCAAAACCCAGAAACACTTACCAAATCCACGAGTGACGGCGGTTAGGTAACAAATTAATATTTAACATCTTCCAAGATGATATTTCTCTTCTGCTCGTCCGAAGGTATTCAGTCTGTTTTCCTGCTTATTCCAAGCGTCTCTCTTTCTGAAGTTGTATCAGCGGCACGGAGATGTTTGCAGGAGTTTTTCTCCTTTGTGATTACATGTCAACTCCCATCGCAGGGTGGATGTCACTTCAGAGACGAATGCAAATGACTTGGCAATCAAAATGTGAGGGTGCATGTGGAACAGCCCCTACGGACTCCCAGATTTCTTCATTTATATCAGAAGGAAAAAAAAAAAAAAAAAAAAAAAAAAAAAATCATCTATTTCTGGCAAAGCCCTGACTGCAGTTTCCTGCTCTCATTTGTATAATCCCTTCCAGTGATCCTCAGACAGGGAGGGGAAAAAAAAGCAAACCTTTTCCAAGCTGGAGAAACATCCCCATTTTCCTGTTTATCCTTTCCAGGTCATATCCCTCCTTCATTCACCACCTTCACAGATGAATCAAAGTTTTTCTGACGCTGCAGAAACTCCGCTCCCAGGTTCCTCCCGCGTAACCCGCTCCGCACCGCGGCCGGCAGGGATGAGGTTCCCGGGGTGACGTGGGTGCAAGCAGATGGGGGGGGCCCCAGGTCCCTGTCCGGGTTTGGTGACAGGCAGGGGGGGAGCACGTCTCTGCAGCAAAAGGCCTGGCTTCTCCACCCCACCCAACTAGAAGAAAAAGGAAAGCTTTTGCAAGGTTGCAAGCTCCCTGCGAAGGGTCATTCTGCACGGACGCGGGTGTGCGCTCCTGCTGCCGCTCAGGGAGGAGTGGGGGGGGCTGTGTTTCTGGATGGGATCCCCGGCTGCCTCGCCGGGCTGCAGAGGTGCTGTGCCTGCAGGAAAATCCTCCCAGCAGGTACCTCTGCAGCTGCAACTTCACCCCTGAGCCTTTGGAGCGAGAGCAGATTTTTTTTTTTTTTTTTTTTGGTGTGTGTGTGTGTGTGTCTCTGCAGAAAATGGAATTTTACAAGATTTACATCTAAATCCCGCCGCTAAACATCAAAAACCCCAGCACAGCTCCCTGGTGCATCGAGACGTCAAGGGGGTGGGTGGTGGGAAGACAAGGCGATAGGGAGCCGCGCGGGGAACAGCTCCCGAAATCAGGGCTTTCCGCAGCAGCGCAGCCGGGGGGTCCGGCTGCCAGCCCCCCGCTATGGCGCTCGGCACGGCTGCATCTCCGCCGGAGTCAGCGCTGGGGCTGCAGAGCCGGGGAGGGGATCTAAGGACAAAGGGAGGGCGGATAAATAAAGAAGAATTTCAAGCGCATCCAGCTGCAAGCGTGCGCCGGTTGGGAAATGGTGAGAAGGGGATCTGGCCATGCATCCCTGCCCCGGCAGCACCTCCGCCCACCCCAGCGCGGGGGCAAGAAGGGGGTGACACTAATGAGGCTGGAGCGTACGCCGCGCTTCCTTCTGGTTGGGAAACAGAAAGTTCAATGTCAAGAAATGCGCAGTCTGTGCGAGCTCATTTTTATTTTTTTTTTTTTCCTCCCAGTGAAGTCTCGAGACGTTTCGCTTTGACAAGCAAAAGGAAGGGATTTTATCACCGGCGGAAATCAAACGCACACACAGACGGGTATAAATGGGCTGCACGTCTCATCTCACCCCTAAGGGATGCAGAGTGTTCCTCCCAGAGCAGGGGAGGGCACCCAAAGCAGTGGGGGGGGGCAGCGGGGGAGCCCAGGCACCCGGGCACGAGCAGGGATCGCAGCGGGTCTGACCCTAAAACCTGCCGGATCACCCCTAACGTCCCAACTGGAAAGAGGAAGGAGTAACGCATCAGTGAGGATCTCTGATCCAACCCCAAAACACACAAGAAGGGGGAGAGTGGGAATGGCACCGCGGCCCCAGTCACAGCTCAACGGTTTGCACCAACACGGTCAAAGCTGAGAAAAAACCCGGATGCAAGAACCTCACCCCTGGAGGGGTTCAAGGCCAGGCTGGATGGGGCTTTGGGCAACCTGGGCTAGTGGGAGGTGTCCCTGCCCATGGCAGGGGGTGGCACTGGGTGGGCTTTAAGGTCCCTTCCAGCCCAAACCATCCTGGGATTCTACAACTAGTTGTTTCTCTTCTGTACCTGTTAGATGCAACATTAAACTCTATTTTATTCTATTGACACTAAAGAACATGTTATAAAAAAGTAGGTACAAATGAAAAATCTAATAAAAACGCGAGCATGCCTGCAAAGACGGAGCGTGGATAATCCAGACGCAAGCAGGTTTGCTGCCTCCCCGCTTTTGTCAATTTATTTCCAAAGGAGCCAGTTTCCCGTGCGTGAATAATTTTGCTTTGTGCAGACCACAGACTCCTGCACCTCGTAGATGAGAAAAGCCCACAGACACACATGGCTGGAGATAAACGGATGGATACATCTTCAACCCCGACCCACAGACCCTCCGACACACCTCATCCCTTTCTCATGGACACAAACCAAGAGTGAAATTAAGCTACTCCACCGGTGGGACAAGCTCAAATTTAATTTGCTATCAAAGGAGAGGAATTAATCTCGCACGATGAGCTTAACCCAAGCCTTGGGGCCATTCCCAATGGCCATGCCAACGCTGGGGGCTTGGGGGGCCACAAACCACTGTCACCCCCCAAAATCTCCCACCCACCACTCTGTTGGCTTCTCACCCAATCTGTCCCCAACGAGCTGAAAACTCTCGTGATCTCAGGTGAGCCCAATAAATTCCTTTTTAGCGTCCTCCTCTTGCCCTGCGCGATTCCACCCTTTCAGCTTTTCCCTTGCCCGTGGGCCGGCATGTTCAAACACCCCCAGGTTTAACACGGCTGTGCCCCCCACCGCCCACGCCGGGGAAAATCC
>WKFP01013976.1:24393-50809 GCA_011057875.1 Pterocles orientalis | reverse complement strand
TTGTCAATTTATTTCCAAAGGAGCCAGTTTCCCGTGCGTGAATAATTTTGCTTTGTGCAGACCACAGACTCCTGCACCTCGTAGATGAGAAAAGCCCACAGACACACATGGCTGGAGATAAACGGATGGATACATCTTCAACCCCGACCCACAGACCCTCCGACACACCTCATCCCTTTCTCATGGACACAAACCAAGAGTGAAATTAAGCTACTCCACCGGTGGGACAAGCTCAGATTTAATTTGCTATCAAAGGAGAGGAATTAATCTTGCATGATGAGCTTAACCCAAGCCTTGGGGCCATTCCCAATGGCCATGCCAACGTTGTGGGCTTGGGGGGCCACAAACCACTGTCATCCCCCAAAATCTCCCACCCACCACTCTGTTGGCTTCTCACCCAATCTGTCCCCAACGAGCTGAAAACTCTCGTGATCTCAGGTGAGCCCAATAAATTCCTTTTTAGCGTCCTCCTCTTGCCCTGCGCGATTCCACCCTTTCAGCTTTTCCCTTGCCCGTGGGCCGGCATGTTCAAACACCCCCAGGTTTAACACGGCTGTGCCCCCCACCGCCCACGCCGGGGAAAATCCCCAGTGCGTCCCTCTCGAATAGAAAACCCGCCACGTTGGCCTCCAACATTATTCTTCTTGGTGAAAAGAAGACGGCAGTAATTCACCGCTAATACAGCAAAAGACATTTTCGTGTGCTATCGCTTCTTTTCTGTCCTACCACCCGGAGATTTTGCATTTTCCCTCCCTGCTCCCATTTTCATGGTCTCTCCCTTCACGTTTCCAACCTTTCCCTTCATCCAGCATCCTGAACTTGATGTGGATAATTGCAGGGAACATGGCAGTAATCAAACGGTGGCTGGGTGGGAAGGATAATAAGTCTTTCTCCTGTTTTTTTTTCTCCCAGAGCTTCTCAGACAGTTGAATAATTACCCTCCACTAAAGACCCAAACGGAAGAGTAGCAATTGCAGTATCAACATGACAGAAATTAATATAATTCTCCGAGCTCCGATCAGAACCCGCTTCTGCCTCACTTCTGGGTCTAAGCACCGCTGAGTGCCCTGCCTCCTACTCCTACACGCTTCCAAAAAATCAGCAGATTGCTCATTCTGATCTTTATCCAGCCGGTGCCACACCTACAGCCTTAAATTATTCATTAATTAGAGGATTCAATGGCCTTGCAAGCCCTACGAAGGACCAGTCCTGGTCCCCTCGGTCCATCCCGGCAGCCCCAACGCCGATGCTCCACTAGAGGAACGTCGAATGTTTTGTGAAAAATTGCCCAGACTCCTCCAAACCATTTTCTAGAAAACCAGCACGTAACATTTTTCCACATCTTTCAGCACAGTTCGGCCACTGCGCAGCTGGCCCGTTATCGGTGCCGGCTTGAAACACTCCAGACCCTTCGGCACCTTGATTCCCTCAATCAACAGCAGGTTGCTGCGAAGGCTCAGGAATGTTCTCTGTCCTCGAAAGGCACCGACGCAGCAGCCTGAAAAAAATCAGCTGATATTTTTGGGTATCTTGAGACAAACCAGCAGCGCAGCACGTTCGTAAAAAATACGCACGTTCGACGCGAGCTCCTTCCAGATTAAAGACCTTATGCTAATGCAAGAGCATTTGGGGGTTTTCATCCCAGATAAATAAATAAAGGAATATTTTTTCTTCCTCCTAGCTGTTAATAGCGGAATAATCAGTACAACATGCAAACGCTTATCATTGAAAAGCATCAAAACCATTCAGAAATGAACTCCTCTAACGCCGCTCCCCGGAATTTTATCAGCGGGTTTGCAGAGCGGTATCGACCCTTTCGCCGATGTTTATATTGTTGGGGGGTTTTTGTCACATGCCGCTGCCACGGGCTGCGTTGGGGAGTACAAAGCCAGCTATTGATTTGGAAAGGACGCGATGGCTTGTGCGGCAAACCCGCTCCTGGGCCGCGCAGAAGCTTTTCATTCATTCTTTCTTTCTGGCCACGCTGATTCATAATGATGAAATCCTGATTTGCAATTCAAATTCCCTCCTTTCTCTCAACTAGGCTGCCCAAGGACTGACCCGAGAGCTCCAGGAACATTACCTTGGCAACCCCGACATTGAATTCTCTGTGCAACACCGAAAATCACACTTATTTAAGAAATGCAATCATCAAACCTACATCCATCCAACAGAATCAGCTCATCAAACACTATTTTAAGATAACCTGTTTTTCTTGAATTTTGGAATTCTCTTCACCAAATAAGCTGTGTCTGCCGCGAGCTGGTTTCAAACCTGCAGGTAATTTGGTGTGCCGGGAAACCACGGGCTCCCAAAGCTGACCTGGACCTCACGCAGGCTCTCCTGCAGCGCGCACACGCCAGAGCTGGCAGGAACGCCAGCCTAGGACAAGCCGAGCGCTGGGCTGCGGGAAGCAGCAGGTGTCATTACAGGTGTGCATTCACCCGGGACAGGCTCGGTGCAGTCTCTTGCCGGTGCAGATGTCTGGTTCATTGTCAACTCAACTCTCCAGGGCTGGTTTTTGCCCGGCTCCGCAGCTGGTGAGGTCCTGACCCCGTGTGCGGGGTGTTTGAGGGGTGCCGAGGGGGTCCCTCACGCCGTCTTACACCCGCCTTGGACTCGGTCTGCAGAGCTCCGGGTAAATCCAGGCGGGAGGTGGCACAAGCACCTCGTGTTTTCCAAAAGCGGGATCACTGAAAGTCGTTTGGCAGCAGGAAGCCGCAGCTTCTGGAGCGATGCTCGCAACATACCCTGAATGTCTCCTCCAGAAATGCAAAAACATTTGCCCCCCCAGGACGATTCATCCTTTCTAAACAGACACGTCACCTCCAACTTTCACACAAACACCTTCCTTCGCCTCTTCCCGTAAACGAAGCAGTGTTTTCAAACGGGCAACATTGGAGCCAAGCAACTTAACACGGCAGAGGAGATGTTTCAGAGCAAACCATTCACACAAAGAGGGATAAATCCAAGAGAATCCCAGAATTCCAGACTGGTTTGGGTTGGAAGGGACCTTAAAGCCCATCCAGTGTCACCCCCTGCCATGGGCAGGGACACCTCCCACTAGCCCAGGTTGCCCAAAGCCTCATCCAGCCTGGCCTTGAACCCCTCCAGGGATGGGGCACCCACAGCTTCTCTGGGCACCCTGGGCCACTGCCTCACCCCCCGCACAGCCCCGCAGGACCCAGCCCCGACACCGTCCTGCAGCCCAGGGAGCCACCAGCGATGTACCGGACTGGTGTGGGCGAGGGGACAGAGTCAGAAAGAGCCTGTGCAAGAAACAGAGGAAACTAAAAAAAGGGGAAAAAAACTGGAAAACCAGCTCACTGGTACTCGATCCACCCTGCAACTTCCCAGTGAACATTTCTGAAAAGTTCCCAACAGAAAATAACAGAATGAATCAACAACGGCAGCTGGTTTGTGAACACCGAGGAGCGCGTTCTTCAGAACCACCTCCAAGGGCTCTTAGCACTGACTTAGCCTGCGATTAATTAGTGGGCGAGTTTTAATCTATTTTATGTCAACAGTATAGATGACAACATCTTTAGGATGCACAGTTTTGGTGAGAGCACACCCAAATCTCGACGCTGGGGGAATGTGCTGTACACAGAAAGCACACGCACCGCACAGGTTTCCACCTGGATTATATTATGATTTACAATTTCATCGCCTCTTTAGGGAGCTTTCATTTTACGTTCCACTTTGGCTACTTCCAACCTCTAAAGCTCTTGGCAAAACCATTCATGGAAGAGATGCTGCAGGGGATGCAAAGTGACTAACCCAAAACCAGGCACCATTTATCCGACGGAAACAACCGACCACATTTTTCAGAATGAGCTTTACGCCCAAGATGAGATTTAATTGCTCTCGATGCTCCGCTGCTTTGGAGACGCAGTTGTCTTTCCCTTGGTTAGGGAAGAAGCCCTGACGGCAGCTTTCTGGATGAAATTAAATGAAGCAACAGAGAAAAAGCGCTGCAACTCCTTCCACATCAGAACCTCATCACCTGGAAACAGACTAATAATTAGCGCCGAGGCATCTCGGAGTAGCTAGGTGGTAACGTCTCAAGCACCGTGAGGCTTCTCGAGCTTTCCGAGCCGTGACTCCGCGTCACCCCTCCGTCGGTGGAGCCATCTGGAAAAGCAGACGCCAAACCGACGCCGGTGCGCTCTTCCATCTTCCCACTCCCCGCTGCCAGGAAGAAAATCCGAGCCCCACACCAAGCTGGATGTCTTCTGGAGGAGTAATAAACCCCCACCAGCAGCCCCGGGCTCTGACGTGGCCTCGGCGTTTTCAGACTCCAGCATCTGAAGCAGGACTCAAATTTAGGAACCTGCGTAAAGGACGGGATCTCGATCAAACAGGAGCAGGGCAGCGGGTGGGAAGGCGCCGAGCAGCAACCAGCTCTGCCGGCTTCCCTAGGCGTCATCGATACGTGAAAAAAATAATTGCCTCTTTAACATGGGCCATCATATTATGACTTATAACCCTCAACTTTTTTTTTTTTTGGTGTGTTTTCAACCCTTTGAGCTGTAGTTTCTGAGCGCATTAGCTTTCGTATCTCCTTGCGTGAAGAAGGGGTATTTTCACACGATGGCATTTTGTGTTAAAACAAGCAGATGACAATTTTGGGAGCGCAGTACTTCAGGAGACAGGGGGAAAGCAGCATTTCCTCACGCACTCGGATTGCTCCTTTCTGCTCTCTCCCATCATGCTCTCAATTTCCTTTGAATACAAATCCATCTGCATGAAAATATTTTAAAATATTTCCCATTACGTCTGATTTCACGACAGGGAAGAAGCCCCAGAAAAGACGGGAAAACGTAATTCTCCATACGCTTCCTCCCTTGAAAGCCTCTTCCATCGGCCATGGCCATGGTGGGAAGCCCAGGAGAGGCTTCCAAATCTTTCCAGATTTACCACTTAGCACATTTTGGAGAGGAAACGGCCACTGGTCACCACCGTACCCATCCCCAGGCATCCCACCCTGGCAGCAGTGGAACACAAGCACTCGCAGAAACTGAGCGGAACCAGCTGGGGCAGGACAGCGAGAGGGCTCTTACCTACAAGTGTAGGAACAAGGCTCTCCATCTGCCTTTAATAAATATTTACAATCCCCGATTATCGCTCTAGAGGAGATAACAGAATATCTTGAACCTTGAAAGTAGGGAATCTCCAGTTTCTCAAACCCCTTGGGAAAGCTAAAAAAGTTAAGACAACATCGCAAAATTTACCATTTTGTTCAACACATCATTTCCTTGGCATACTGAAACTTCCCTCTCAATGATATATTACATTTCTGTAACAAAGAAGTAACTTATATTGACAACAGGTATTTTTTTCATATTGAAAACACTCTCATTTTAACTTCCCGCAGCGGAATAATAGCGTGTCTCTAGGCATTCATCCGAGCCAGGAGATTTTGGCATACGAAAATTGTGAAAAAATCAGAACAGTAATAATTTAGAAATCATTTGAAAACAGTGAATGTGCCATCATTACCCTAGAACGTTTCCCAGAGCTAGCTACACCGCCGAAGCCACGCTTTGTCACTAAATGCCTGTTACGGAGCGCGGCACACGGCAATAATCTGCTCTGAACCGGGTCCAAGGCGGGTGAGCTCCAGGGTGGCTTAGATGTGCCGTGGGTATTTCGACCTCCTCCCAGTGCTCCTGGCGCTGCTGGTTTCTGGTTTTAAATCTCCTTCGCTTGGGGCCATGAAAGAAGCGGTGGTTTGCTGAGCACTGGGTGTTTTTCTCCTTTTTTGCTATGTTGGCTGAGCTGTAGCGTCTGTTCCCGTAAAACTGCAAATCCGCAGCACGGGGAGCATGGGAAACCTTTCAAAAATACTTCAGTGGCCAAGCAAGGTGAAACCGAGATAATATTAACCGTAGTTTAACAAAAAGGAGAGGGAATGTAAAGAAACACACTTGGAAGCTATAGCAAGGAGAGAACAGCTTCTTATCATAGAATCCCAGAATCCCAGGATGGTTTGGGTGGGAAGGGACCTTCAAGCCCATCCAGTGCCACCCCCTGCCATGGGCAGGGACACCTCCCAGTAGCCCAGGTTGCCCAAAGCCTCATCCAGCCTGGCCTTGAACCCCTCCAGGGATGGGGCACCCACAGTCCTCACCTTTCACACCTGTGCCCATTAAACTGATGTATGTAGGAGCTGGGTGGATATTGAAACGTCCATTCGAAGACTTTCCATTGGGATCACGCCGCAAAGAGCTCTCAAACGCAGCAGCGACACAGGGGAGCTGAAATGGGACTGGAAAAAAACGATGTGTTCTTTGAAAGCCTGCTCTTCCTGTGTATTTAGCGACACATCTTCTCGCTTACGTGACTAACTGCTGTATTTTGTTCTCGCCGAATACTCAGAACCGTTCTTCTCCAGGTACGTCCATCAGGAATCCGTCTCCCTCGTCTTCCCATCTCCCCTGGTGGGAAATCAGCTTTGCAAAGCAGGAACGACGGGCAGAAGGAAACACAGAGGGAAAGGACTTCTCAAAGTCACTCTTATTTTTGTATTTTCTAAGTTTATTGGCCAGGTTGAACTTAATTAGAGAACAGGTTCAACCAGACAGAATTTGAGGGAATATCTATCTTCATTCCAGGCAGCGCACTTGGGAGTGGCATTGGGATCGGCCTCACGCGAGCACTTGTACCCATCTGAAGGGGTTTATGTCACGCAGCAGAACTGGAAGTGTTTGCCCAGGGAACGCTCCTTCTCCTGCCGTTATCACCAGCAGTGGAAAAGCACCGAATTCCCCGCGTACGGCAGCCTCGGGCAACGCCGGTGGATGGGTTACAGCACCCACACACCTCTCCTGCCACCACTGGAAGCGTCGCTTCTCCCAAGGGATTAGGTTCAGGAGTTAACAATCCCCAAAGCATCACCCTCGCTCTGCACCAGCTGAAATTCCCGAGTTTTGCCAGCAAAGACTGTGCAGGAGACTGGGGATATCGCTCTTCCAAAGCCCAAGCTCTGTCAAAGCCCAGAGAAAACGTACATCTATTTCACTGAAGCGCGGTGTTCTAACAACATTTTCAAAGAGAAATGTCATTGCACAGAATTTAATACAGAGATATTAATTCAAATGGAGGAAGCCGATTAATCGAGCCTGACCACACCGTTCAACAGGTAGAAACACGCCGTTTCTGAAGACACCAGGGCTAAAAGGAGGTATTTCAGTCCTGCCCAGTCCAGGACCTGTCCTGCACAAAGTCTCTGGTGCCCTTGGAAGAGCTTTTCCCATGGTCCTCGATGGTGTTTCCATGGGCTGCTCTTGTCTGGCTTTCTGGGTGACCTCTGGTAAATGACAAAAAAATACTATTCCCAGAAGAGATTTCATGAAGACGTTGAAGTCCTTCAAGAGACTTACTCACGCGTCTCGGAATAGTCCATGTTACCGCCTGGCGTCGTGAGCGTATATATTTAACTGCTGTACCTTACCACTTACGTTTCCTCCCCTATAAACATCACTGTCTCAGGAACAGGGAGAAGGCACACGCCTCCTAAATGTTTCCAACGTTGGGAGAAAAAAACCAAAACAACTCACACATAAAAAAAACTTCTGAACTTTGGCACCTGGACTCTTACCAATTTGCTTGTGGTCTACTACGATTTTCAAACTATTTTGCATTGTGCCCATTTCCCTGACAAAATCACATCTCAGAGAAAAGGGCAAGGCATGGGGAAGCATCTCCCCTCTGCGCTCCTCAGTCCAAAGCACGTCGCGTCTGCAGAAGGTTTTGTAGACCTGACAGCAGTGACACGTAAAAAAGACAAAATTACATCTACTCAAAATATGTTGACTTTCCTTATCTAACGTGGAAAACAAAAGCTACAGGTAAAAGTAGAGCTGCAATATAAACAGTGGGTGTATTATTTTAACCCTAGAGGATGCTCCGTGTTCTTTCGAAAGCGCTTACGGCACCTGCACTAAAGAAACCCCGTTGAGCCGTGGTGACAAAGCCTGAGACACGGGAATGAGGATGCTGACACTCCACCGCTTTTTCCCATCCACCCAAACAACGATTTGAGAAACAAGACTCCCCGTTTCAGGAAAACACGAACCCAGATGCTTTCAGAAAAAGGCTCAGCGCAGGTCACCGTTACCTCCCAACACTTTTCTCTCCCGGGAGCCTGGTTATGGCATTTTCTTACAGGAAACATTCGACGCAAGGCGAGTGCAGTGCATTTGTTTCCTTGGAAACAAACCCTTTCAACCGCCGTCGCGCACAATCTTAAGCAAAAGAAAACTCTGTAATTAGGCCCAGGGTCTAGCTATTTTGAGCCAGCAAGATGTTAAATCGCAACTATTTTATTAGCGACAGAACGCAATGAAAACGCACTTATCTCAATTATCTGAGTAGTAAGTCTTCGTATCAAACAAAACAATCAACCCATTGAATTACGCTGAGAAATATAATTGCTCGCCCATTTAAAAGAATTTGGTAGATTTGGATTTAGCTGTATTCTGCACCAAGAATAAAAATACAAAACCTTTCAGTGACAAAAAAAACCCCCTGAAACAATCAAGAGGTAACATTTATTCATTTAGGAGATTTTAAAACCTTGAATAGCCATCAACGCGCTGCTGTTAGTGCCTGTTGTAAACAACACGTGGCCACAAAGGCTGAAGCGTTATCAAGCACCACCACCCGCATGAACGCTGTCAGTACTTTCCTCGGGCTCTACTACAAAGCGCCAGCGTTAGACTGACTTTTAGCCAAACACTGTCCGCTCTACAATAAACTACTGTGTAAAACTCAACATAAAATCACTTGATTGATCGGCTTAGCTATAGAGTGTTTGCAGTCAGGAGTAAAATCCTTACTCACACCCCAGGAAGATGCTGGACCACCGGAGATCCACCTGTACAAGTGTCGGCAAGAGCTGGCGCGGTTGCTTCAGCCGACGGGATCAAGATTCACACGCATGCCCTGGTCTTCACAACGTCCACTTTCCAAATCTTTATACTCATAAATACAAAGAAACGGCCTCAAGTTGCACCAGGGGAGGTTTGGATTGGACATTAGGAAAAATTTCTTCATCAAAAGGGCTGTCAAGCACAGGAAGAGGCTGCCCGGGGACGTGGTGGAGGCACTACCCCTGGGGGTATTTCGGGACGTGGTTCAGTGGGACTTGGCCATGTTAGGTTTACGGTTGGCTTGATGATCTTAAAGGTTTTTTTCCAACTTAAATAATGCTATTCTATGATATAACGGACCAGGAGTCAGGATACAGACCGGCCCAAAGAGTGAACCGCTCCGGGTGCCCACCAGCACAACCCTTCCCAGCAGAACCAAAGGGAACGCTCTATTTGTCACCGCAGCCCCGGTGCCACGCTCTGAACAGTGAAATAGCTCAAGAATCAAATGCTGCCGTCTGAGTAAATAGATTCTTTCACTAGAAACACAAATATGGCCTGAGGAACTTAGTGAAAAGGATCTGGGCAGTTTACTTTAAAATACACTGGCCAGCTCTAGTCTGCTTATGACTCCTTGGTGTTTTTCCTGCAGGAAATCTCGATATCATCTCAATTAAAAAGATGTCAATTGAATTTGACCAAAAAAAAAGATACATGGAAAAGAATTGTGTTAAATTCTACTGTGAAATTTATATTCTTCTTAAAAAGAATTTTTAAAGAACTCTAGAATTATTTAATCCATAAATCTGTAGTTTTATATAATTTTTTAAAATCTACTGTTAATTTTTAGACTTAAGAATTGGAGTATTTTCGCTATGCACTGAACAGGTTATAACGTACCAAAACATTACTTCTGTTAAATTCTACTGCTAGGCTACTTGGGGGAATGGATCATTTTAAAAGATTTACAAAATCATAACTTTGTGTTTCGTACAGCAAAACCGAACCCGGGAGTGAAACTGTTTCCTAGCCCTGAACTTGTATTTGCCGTTCTCTGGAGATTCTCTCACTTGCTGCTGATAGATTTTTCCTTTTCCTTGTATAAATGTTTCAAAATGAGAAAGATTTATTCTCCGACCATCCCGTCTTTTTGACTAAGCATCCCACTGCAGGGTTTTTGACAGTAAATAGAGAGATTTTCAACAAAAGGAAGCGCCGTGACACTTGTGAGTTGCATTAGCTGAACAAACAGAGGTAAACCACGGGGAAGGGAATTTGAACGCTTTTACGTATAAAGATTATCGTGCTTAGTGTTGAACATGAGCTTAAGTTTCTTGCTGAAATAGAGTTTTAATCTCTTCAGGACAAACGCACAGAGTCACAGCTCCTGGGAGGAGCCCATTCAGAGACCGATCTCCAGCCCCCACTGGAAATGTAAAGCTCTGCACCAAAACACTACCGCTTCCTACGTGGGTAGGTTGTACTCTAAAAGGAGATGAACGCGCTGTAACTGGAACATAAGCCCTTAAATAATTCATGCAAAAATCAGAAGCAGATGGTCTGCTGGACTGGAGGGGACAACCTATGGCAGGGTCGGTTACAGGGGAAGCACCGGGGGAAAAAGTGGAATATCACGTATTCAGGGAAGGCAAGGGGAGAAAGAGACTTCAGCCTAAATTTCACTTCACGTTATCAAACGTATATGTACATATATGTATATATACACGTGTGCAGACACTGCTGCAGAGTCAGCAACACAACACTGTTGCGTTTTGGATTTTTGTTTTCACCGATGACCTCCCCGTACCACCACGAAGACAGTAAATCTGGGATTTCTGCTCAGCAGGAATTGGTTCTGCCATGTACTTGGGACAATCTACAAACAGCCTTTTGGGCAGAAAACATCCTTATGGGGAAAAGAAGACGATGAACATCCTACTGAAGATCCTGCTGTAGTCTACCTGGAACAGTTACAGAGTTTACTCCCTCCGTAAACCAGAAACCATTTCAGGGGACTGAAACTACCACAACATCCAAGTTAACCCAGCCAGCCCAGAAAGAAACCTGCTCATCTTTCTGACGGAGAGCTGGGATGCCACCTTCTCTTACTCGTACAGAAGCTTGTCCTACTAAAGAGCAGGATTTAGAGTTACACCGAAGTTACAAATACAGTAGGTAGGGCCAGGAGGAGCAAGGCTTCCTGCAGGAAAGATGGGGGGGGCTCTCGATCAGGGGGTGGAGGGATAGGATGAAGGGGAACGGTTTGAAGCTGAAAGAGGAGAGATTTAGATCAGAGATTAGGAAGAAATGTTTTCCTGTGCGGGGGGTGAGGCAGTGGCCCAGGTTGCCCAGAGAAGCTGTGGGTGCCCCATCCCTGGAGGGGTTCAAGGCCAGGCTGGATGAGGCTTTGGGCAACCTGGGCTAGTGGGAGGTGTCCCTGCCCATGGCAGGGGGTGGCACTCGGTGGGCTTTAAGGTCCCTTCCCACCAAACCCTCCTGGGATTCTATGATTCTATACCCAGCCTAACATCTTCCACATTTTTATTCATATCTATTCTCTTTATTTCATACAGCAGCTGAAGAATCATTGCAGAATTGTTACCAATGTTTTCACCATCGGCAGCAAATGCACAGCCCTGGGTTGCAAGAAAGCCACAAACTTCACACGGTGCAACACCCCTCTCGCCCTTCACGTTATGATCCTCGTGTGTCGGGATCTCGCCGTTTGAAGCAAGAAGTGGCAGTCACCCTAAAGTGACGACCTTTCCAAACGCCAAGGTGCGACTGGGTGGGTGTTACACGCACCCCCCAGCCCCACGCTTCCAGCCGCAGGAAGACCCGCCGGCTGAAATATAAATGATTGCTGCAGTATGCAACATATTGCGACTTCTCCCTGAAGAGCAGGTTAGATATTAAATTCTCTCTCTATTCTGAAAGCAACTGCCACAACAGCAGGAAATTCGGTGATGGATCTAGTCCCTTAAATGAGGCAATTCCTGGCTGATAAATGACACTTCTCTGCCTGCCTAAGAAATGCTTCGTTAGAGGCACAGCTCAACCCCTACTGTTCAGAGAGAAAAGATCCACTTACCGAGAGTCGTGTTGGATCCTGATATCATGCCTCTGCCTCTTCAGCTCCTCCTAAACAACGGCTGTACACAGCTCCACACACTGCAAAGAGACAATCTACCTGCTGAGACAGAAAATTGCCCCAGTTGTCACGGAAAACACATCAACTGGGAAGCAGCTGGTGTGAAAACTATCTTGTTTTGAGTGATGGGAAGCTGAGCTTCTGAATGTTTCTCATTCCTCCAGTCTCGAGGGTATATCCGCCTCTGTTCGGCACCAGATGACTTCATGTGATGGGGGATAAAGAAGGGAGGTCATGTCAAATAAAGTCATCAACACGCAGAAATCGAGCGGAGGGCGATACGGCCCATGGAACCATCCCTCACTGGGAGCACAAGCAACAAGACTCGTCTGCGTCAAGAAGATGAAGCAACGACAGTTACCTCTGTTCTTGCATCGTACTGCAAAGTCAGCCAGGACATTTTGTCCGTGGTGAATCCAAAGCTGCACCAAAATCTCCAACGTGAACATCTGAAAATCTGTGAGGCTTCCCAACTCCAAAGAACATTTCCAATGAGAAGTTGTTTCAGCTGCAAGACGCATTTGTTCGTGAACTTTGGAGAATGGAAACTGGGACTGAACCTGATTTTTCTCAAAGTCATAGAATCCCACAATCCCAGACTGGTTTGGGTTGGAAGGGACCTTAAAGATCATCGAGTTCTCACCCCCTTGCCAAAGGCAGAGACACCTCCCACTAGCCCAGGTTGCCCAAAGCCTCATCCAGCCTGGCCTCGAACCCCTCCAGGGATGGGGCATCCACAGCTTAGTCTCCTACATTGGTGTGTTTAGACACAAGAATTGGACAAAATGTTTTCTAGGCCAATGACTATATTTATTTTTTTTTTAATTTTTTTAAGACCAACTGAAAACGATTATGTCTGATAGTAGCTGGAAATCTCATCTAGTTAACAGAACAGAAACAAACAAGCAGAATGCCATTTCTGCTAAAGACAACAGTAACAGATAGATTAACGTTTGTCTAATTGTACATGACAGTAACGCTACCGAGGGGGCCTCCGGTGACATTAACAAGGCTGAGCGAGTTACTAATCCCACAGTAGCCCCTCCGTGGGATTTCAGCTTCGCATGAATAATTCAGCTTGTTAAAAAAAAAACCAACCAAAAAACAGCTTAATATGTATTTTATTCCAACTTTTTCATTACAAATTTTCTCCTCCCTGCGCTCACTGTAAGAGTAATTTATTGTGCTTTCAGCTCGGTTCTTGTCACGGCGCACCAGTTTTTAACTCTTTCTTTATCGGAGGGAAGCTGCTTCATTTAATTGCCTTTGATTTCAATGAGAACTGGAATATCTGGAAATCTGTCGTGGAAAGACTAAGAATTAGAGACCGACCTCTCAGCAATGGCTGGGAGTTCTGGCTGAAGGTAACCACCAGGATATTTTGCTAACAAACAATTAACGGAACGGGTTACATGTCCCTAACACACCAATCGGCGTAAGAAGGGCACGCTGGAACAATGATAAAACTTGTTAATAAAAACCCAGTTCTGCTTTTGAAACTATACCTCAACAAGCCCAACGTCACCACCATCCACACAAAATCGATCGTTCCACGCAGCACACACATTTTAAAGCCCCATTTTTGCTAATTGTCCTGGTTGCTCATTATGAAGTTCATTATGAATTCCGAATTTCACATTATGAATTTCCCAAAGCTAAAAGTTTAGTATAATTAAAATGCTGCCAAACTGTAGAGCTTTACTACTGAAATGTAATATAAATATACATAAAAAAATACTAAGGACAGAGCCAAAAAAGCACGTAAACTCAGAAGAATCAACTCCAAGAAAATGATCCTCACAAATCTGCCAATATGCAATTTCTCTTTCACCACTGAAGTTATTCATATTCCTAATATTCCATTTTTCCATCCATCCAAGAGTCACAGTCCCACCTACCACTGGACCTGCTTCCCACCCCAACCTGCTGGGATGCACAATGATGAGTCTCCAGCCCGGCAGCCCCTCGGAGGAAAGCTAAACTCACAAATCCCATCGGATTTCACCCACGCTCGGGACAGAGCTGCAGTTCCCTGGCAGGGAATCCCAAGCCTGGAGCTGGAGACCCACTGGTCAGTATGCCCAAAGTGTTCCTGGGGAAAGAGGTCCGTAAAGACCTGGAGGCACCTTACTCGGGGACCACCTGTACACATCTTCCCGTACGTTTTGGGGAACCAAGGCACGGGGAAATCAACTCACCCAGGTGCCATTGCCAACGATGGGAGGTTTCAAACCAGGGATAAACTCACTACATCCTCATCAGATAATCCCTGAAAACCAGAACGGCAACTTGCTATAGCCACACTGTAACAACACGAAAAGGTATTTCAAGTTAAATCTTGAAAAAAAACCTCCTTAGTCAAACAGATGCAGTAATAAACTGTAACCTTTTCTGTTTTTTGTTTGTGACAATTTATTGGCATTAACATTCATTACTTCAAACATGAGTAATATAAAAATACGAAAATCACATACTCGGAAAACATCAAAATGACAGCGGCAGCAAATACATAACTCTTCAAAATTAGACTCTGCTCTCCGTAATGAAGCAGAGCTCTTTTCCACCGCAGCAAAGTAAAATGTAAACTATTAATTTAATGTGAACTGGAGGTGTGAGATAAAATAAGAATTAAACTTTCAGACTTACAATAAACTTTGCACGATACATGCAAGCATAAATTTAACAGAACATCTGGAACTGCACAAGGATGCGAGCTGATGGAAGGTGTGGAACTGGTTTATTGGAATAAAAAAATAACCATCCTAAGACGTGCCGCGTATAAAATTCACTGATTATCGATGAATTAACCCAGCCAGAACTTATGGCAATCCTATTTAATAGCAGCTGAGGAAAAGATAAGAGTTTGTAAGATGCTGGTATTAGTTAAGACAGTTGGTGGAAACTCAGTTGACTTGGCTTCACCAAGAGAAGTGCTCTTCAAGTTGATAGGGTACAAACAGGCAATCCATCGATTTTCCGGAGAGCCATAAATGTATCCTGCTTCAGCGGGAACGAACAGTAATTCCCAGCAGCCTCTCGCATATCAAGTAGGCATCAACATCCTCAAACCCTCCCGACCGTCCCTGCTGCTCTTGAGTTCATGGCACTGCATTACTGTTCTGGGCAAGATCCTTACAGAAATCAGAGCTCTTTTAATGTTCGCATTTATTTTTCATGAGCGTACACAGATCGTGCAAGGGGAAAGAGTGGACTTCACTTGAGCAAGGATTCAGTACATCGAGTCAATTCAAAAGGAATCAAATGAAAGCTTACAGAGCTCTGAAACAATTTGTTCTGGCCTCCACTGCTGTATTTGATGCCTAATCAGTAAATTCTGAGGTTGGAATAGTGTGGGATTCTACAAAAGGATTTTCTCTGCAGAACCGTATACTTTTCATCTCTGTTACTGCAACAAAAATAAATCAGGAGAAAATATTGTTAAGGATGGTCAGGCCAGACTGGTGCTCAGACATCCCCAGGTCAAGAAGAAATCAAACTTTTCTTTATATACTCCACTGCTCTGCAAAAGGAAACAAGGATCAATGTCCTTAGAAGTTTTTATTTTAAAGATACCAGCACCGCTAATGATGTTAAGCAACGTTTTGGGGTGGTTTGGCAAAAAAAGAAGCAGTGCTGGTCTTCAACCCGGTCTTCAGCGGGGATAAACCAAAGGAAGGGGTTGGGAGGAGCGTGAGGGGAAGACGCAGTTGCACAGATATGCGGATCTACGGGAACGCCAGCAGCGCCTGGGAGAAGCAACACATGAAGAAGTCGTTGGAAAATCTCTGCGTCCCCATTGCCAGGAGACCCACCAGCCAGTTTTCCAAGGAGAGAGGTTCAAATCCAAAAAATTATGAAACCCTCAGCCCAGAGGAGAAGAAGCGGTGAGCAACAATGATGGGATATGGGCAACGTGGAGCTCTGCAGATGCCCCAGAAAGTGTCAAATCTTTGAGAGAGAGAAAAAGCCACGGGCAAGTTTTGGGGGAATGCCTACAGCTTTCTCCTCCCGTTTGACACGTACCTCTGAGAACCTCATTTCCTTGGCAAAAGGTGTTTGAAATGGCCAGCCCCGTGCCCAAAAGGGGAGCATGCTGACATTAGGAAGGGAGATTTGCTGAGGAAACCCAGCCTGCAGGTAAGTTCAACATCCCCTTCCCAATGAAATGTTATTCCATCAATTAATGCAATTTAAAATATCTTCATAATTATTCACCGTTATGGCCCAGCGCATTCGGTACGTTCGACAGCACCAGTCGGCGGTGAGATGACGAGGTTGTGTGTCCATCGCAGCCCCCTCCACAGCTATCGAACAGAGCAAGCAGTTGGAGCTATCCTATGAAAACCATCCTATAAAATCTCTGCATCTTTGTTTAATGCCTCTAAAGTTTTAAAAAAGTGATCGGTTCAATCCAACGGGTAGAAACAGCATCTGAAACGGAGCCATCGACACCCCATCAGTCAAGCAAGACGCAGTCTAAACATTTTAAGTAGAGTGTTCACCGAGAAACCCATGGTGACACCTGCGTGGGCGTTTTAATACGCTTGGTAAATAAAACGCGTTCAGAAGATCTCTCCAAATGCCTGCAACGGAGGCTGCTGAGGGGGGAGCTTGCCGATGGGAAGCGGCTTGTGAGATTTGGTGAGATTCCACCAGGAAAGCCTAAAATCTGCATTACAGTGCCTACCTCCTGCAGCTACCTGCATTGACAGAGATCTCGGATAAAAATACACCGCTGAGCAGCGGTGGTTAGATTCACCCAGGATTCTCCGTTGAAATCGGAATTGGGTTTTTTTGGGGGTTCTTTTTTTTTTTTTTTTTTAGAAATCCTTCAGAGCTGATGTTTGTTTTCGCCTTATTCAAACCAAAAGAAATGCAAACCACAACAAGCAACAGGCATGTACTGGAATTAATACGAGAGGGATAAAACCAAAAGAAACTCAGCTGCCAAAATGAGGGCTCCAGCCTCGATGCACACCCAGGAGCTTCCAGAGGAGATGGCAGAATACTTCTTCATTTTTGTCCGTAGATGCTGGAATGACTTTTCCATGAACTACTGCACCAGCCACGGCATTGCACCACACGATACGGACACAGTCATGGCTTTCCATACCGTCTAGGGCTGAGCTTGTAGGAACTTCTCACCACGGGACTTGGGCACCTCACGAAGCTTTTCCTTACAGCCCTGGCAATGACCCCGGGACAGGCAGCCTCCTCCGTTTCCTCCATATACTGCTTACAACCAACAGCGACGACTGCCAGGGCTCCCTCCTCGGCCACATTTCCCCGTTTCATTCTCTGCTGCTGAAGCCTCCTCCGGATCCCCGGGGCACGACGCACCGGCAGCGAGCCAGCTCCAGTAAGTGCTGCTCCAGCAGAAACCACAGATGCCGGTGACCAGCTGCAGTATGTCAACGTGGGTGCAGTGACAAACGTGTCCCCTTCAGGTGCCAGGACAGGGCAGGGTGCGGCTTCAGCCCTCTCCCTCCTGCTGCTGGCTGAGCATTGCACTTTGCTGAGCTGCACACAAGGAGATTTTATTTTCTTTTGTTTTGCAAGTTAATTTCCTACCGGCTCGGCTATGGTGTGGCTGACCACACGGCAGCACTGGGAACGCGTGACCATCCTTTCTGTCACCGGCGAGGACTCAGCCTGGCTTACCACGAGCACAAACCCACGCGATCGGCTACACGGAGCGTGCCATGAAAGGAGAGGCGATAAACTCTGCTCCTTGCTTGATTCCAAAAGCAGCAACGCTCATGTCAGACTTGTGACACTTTGAGAGGCTAAAACATTCCTGTGCCAGCCCTTCTGGGGAAGAGGTGCAAACGAAGCCCCTGGCTAGATGGCAACGGCCCTGCCCACTGTCAGAGCTGGAGCAGTCGTTAACATGATGGACTGCTTGTTCAAACAGCAAGGTGATGGCATACTTCTGGAGCAATATCCTCTCATTTTTTGTCTGCAGCAGTATTTGACAGCAGTCATTTAATACCCTCTCTAGGATTTTATTTTTCCACTTCACTGCAAATTTTCAAAAACAAGAATTAAATGTATTCAGCTTTTTTTCCCCCCAAATACATGATAATGCTTATGCTAAAAAACCTCTCAGTTCTTGCATTTCATTTCTAAACCACGCAGAACAGGCAATGCAGCTATAGAAGCCTGTCTTTTTCCTTTGAGATGGTTTCCAAATTTTATATTAATGGTCCAAACCCAGCACGACTTGGCAATGACGTGTAAGCATGGCAAGGCCAGCCAGGGTAGTTCTGGACAGAAGCTGCCCTCCTGGAGGACACCAGGTTAGGACACTGGATTATTTAGGTTTGCACAGGGAAGAAAGACGATGCTCCAGGGGAGCAAAGAAGAGCATGTTGCCTCCCTCTCAGGACCACGGTGTTTTCAGGTGCTGGTAGCATACCCTGCTGGGAGCCAACGGACGAGATCTGGAGCCAAGGAGAAATTCTCCTCCCAGCTCAAACTGGAGGAGAGTGCAATTCTCCTCGTGTCGACATCTTTCGTGTTGTCGTCTTTCTTCCCGCAGCAAAACACAGATGCAGCCTCTGCCCTTTACAGCACGTTTCCAGTTTCTTGACGGGCGCTGGGAAAAGCAGGGGTGGTGCGTGGGCACCTTTGGATCGTCTCTGCAAAGGACTAAACGTGATGACTCACGTGCTCTCTTCCAGCTGTCCTGCTGGTCAAGACTACATCAGCCAGGCTT
Organism: Pterocles orientalis; assembly: GCA_011057875.1. Lineage (NCBI taxonomy): Eukaryota > Metazoa > Chordata > Aves > Pterocliformes > Pteroclidae > Pterocles > Pterocles orientalis. The sequence goes on along the minus strand of WKFP01013976.1, from coordinate 32,064 downwards.
CTTGGCTCGGATGGGATTCCCGCTTTGCTCTTTGCTGCTGCGGCCAAGAAGGAAAACTACCCACCTTGAAAGAAGAGGACACAACGCCGCTCCAGCTTTAGGTCACCGAAGGATGCCCAAAGAACACCGAGTCACTCTCGCCAACCCGACTGCTGCACACGCTAACTGGGAGGAAGAGTTGCCATCAGTTGAACACAAAGTCAACTCTGAAGTTGAACACAAAGTCAACTCCGAATTAAAAGTTGTTGGGCAAACTACAGGCTAGGAACCATTAAAATGCTGTTGCTATGAGCTACAGAAGTTCTTTTCACCTAGACTGCAGCCCAGGTGGCAGAAAGAAGGCTTTTAAAAGGATATTAATTTCTAGGAACCAATATATAAAATTTATTTATATCCCCTTAGTAGGGGCAAATCTAATCCAAAAGTAAAAAGACAGTGGAAGACATTCTGATACCCTCACTGGCAACTCAGATAACAGCATTAGGTTCCAAGCAAAACAAAATGTCTTATTTTTTTTATTACAGCTTGATTTGCTCCAGGTCACGCATTAACCTGCCGCATTTGGGAGGCAATAGCATTGTGCCGCATGTGGGAGGCAGCAAATTAAATTGTAAAGCTTCTCTGAAAACAGTCTTCTCGCAAGGAACACAAAGAAATTAAAATAACAGAAATGATTTCAAGTGGATGAGGTTTTTCTGTATTTTTCCAAGCAGGTGTAAGTTACCGCCTGAACAAAGATCTCTGACAGCATTTTTAATTTGGAAAGATCCTCTGACTAATTACATAGTTAGCTTAAATGATAATTTTAATATAAAATTTAGCTTCATATGTAATAGTAGGAATATATTATTCATCTTGCTTTTCGTGCCCAAGTTAAAACTATCAGGATTTACGGGGCTTTGCCTCCCAGACTGAAGGTGGAAGCGAGCACGGGGATGTGTTACCCCATAGCCCAGGGATTCCCCGGGACACCGTCCGATACCCTGGATGGAAGAAGCTCCAGGAAGCCTACCTGACACCAGTTTCCTATGGAAATTAATCAACTTTTTGACTAGTCTTTACCAAAATTCACTCCTTCATTGCCTGCTAAAAATCTTGCATTTGACACGCACCCAACTGAAACATTGGCAGCAGAGACTAACGCTGGTTACAGCTGAGACGCGGAATATCGCAGTGTGCGCCATTTACATCTGCCCTCTGCTTCCTCACCGCACTGCCCCCTTTTCTCATCTATTTTTTCCTCCTCTTTTCACAGCAGTCTTCTAAGCAGATTTTTCCTAGTGGCAATATGCAGGAACTCACAATGTTACAGCTGGTCCTGAGTAAGAAATCAGATTATTCCATAGCTGCAAGGTATCGGCATTTTTTTCCCCGAGATATCCAAGCTGGCCAATATGCACGAAAGGACTTTAATCCATCTGGACCACGGAAATCGCAGACTCACAGAATGGTTTAGGTCAGAAGGGACCTCTGGAAGGTCTCATCCAACCCCTGCTGCAAGGAGGTTCATGGAGACCAGGTTGCTCAGGGCGTTGTCCCAAAGGATGGTGATCCCACAGCCTCTCTGGCCACTGTCCCAACGTTTGACCACCTTCCAGTCAACTCATCAACCAGGACGCCCAACACTTTTCTGCTAAGCTGCCTTCTACCCGCTCAGCACCCAGCGGGACTATCACATTGTCGGCGTTATTACATTCCCATAGTCATTAGCCTAGATGTCTTTAATTATTTTCTTCTTCTAGTTGTTGATTAAATCTGTGCTATTTTGCCTTTGCTTGGAGTTTGGTTTTCATTCCAGAACTACTTTTTAAAAGTATGATTATCATTCCCATCAGCTCTGTATGAACAAACACTAGACTTTTAAAATATTCACTACATCATCGGAATTGATTTTAATTTGAAGTGAAGCATAGGGATAATTTATGTTATCAAAACACATGCATCTTTCATGAGGGAAGGACGCATCTTGAAAAACACTGCCTTTAAAAACTACTAATGGTTACTGACCATCCACATTACAGTTATAAAAAATACATACCCTCCAAAAAGACAATAGAAGGATTTTGTTTGAAAAAATATAATGAACTCTTCTACCACGTATTTCCAAGAAGGATGTATGAATAATGTATGAAGTACGAAGGGAAGAGGCTATTTGCTCCTTGGATATAGCAAATAATCAGGTTGACCTGATAGATTAAATTAACAAGTCTTAGCATGCAACATGTCATGGTGTCACGACATAGGCTCCATGATAAACCCCTACACGTGGACAGCCTCAGCGCCACGCCTTCCACAGTCTTTGCTCCCTCCCTTCAATACCTGATCATCAGATGAGATCCTGATTTGGCAAACTCTAGTGGATGACTGTGTCTCAACGTGCACGATTCGTCCCATGACCCCAGGTCAATAATACCAGATTCGGGCAAAAGGCATTTGTTCATCCTACTCTTGCAAAGCACGTGGAATTCTTTGTGACACAGAACAGCATATATCTACAAAAAAGACAACAGGAGGTCTCTGTTCCCCCATACTTAGCAGCAATGCTCTCAGGTTAGATCTCTAACGCTTTGGGGGTGAATCATTAACCACCCTGAATCCAGAGAGCTTGGACAAACTCCTGGACAAACTCCTACGTACAACACATTACACTGAATTTCTCCTTCCTTCACCTCTCTGGACAGTGCAGATCCACAGCAACAAGGAACTGGAAGTGAGCTCCGCTGCTTGGTGGCCCTGTTCCACTCTGTGGACGGAGAGCACAGCCACACGCACGGACAAACACCCTCAGGCAGCTGCGGGACCGGAAAGGACACCGGCTCTGCCCAAAACTCGGGGCTGGCAAACATCTGGGGGACTCCACAGTCTATCAACCTGCTCCTGAAGAGGTGTTGTTGCTGTTCAGAAGAAAATTTGATGAAGATAGAAGATCCTCTCGCACTTAAAGAGATAAGAATTTATATTTTAGAAAACAAATGGCAGGGGGGTTGGAACTTGATGATCTTTAAGGTCCCTTCCAACCCTAATCATTCTGTGATTCTATGATTCTATGATTCTATGAAATCTCAACTAGTAGTTGTCTAGAAATATCTCCTATTTGATACGCAGACAGTTAAAACTCTCCTTTTGCATTTACTCTAGTATTTGTTAAAAACACAGAGAACACGGCAAACGCTTTGTCGCAGGAGGAGCTTCTCCTTCCCCCCAGTTTAATGGGTTCACCTGAGGCAGCGAGACGGAGGGACCGGCAAAGTGCGGACCCCGCAGATCTGCCCTCGTTCGTGCGTGCGGGCGCGTGCGATTCACGCCCGGACTGATGGCAGCGAAACACAGATTCATTGATCTGTTCGGAGGTACGGGCAACGGGTGCTGCTCGCGGGACAGGATGAGTGAAGTTTGATGCCTTCAGAGACGACGGACAAACACGCAAAAGTACCCAGAAAGCAGGAATGTCCCGGGTGTACCTACCAATTAATGAAACAGATGCAGAAATTAAGTGATGTTATACAAAAGTAATATTCTTCTGAGAGGGGGGAATTTGTTGATTTATTGAGATGTCTTGAAAAATTCCATGTTTTCAAACCACAGCTGAAAAAGCTGGATGGAAGTGAATTAAGTGTTTCACAGTTTATGAAATTTATTCCCTACAGCCGTGAGACAACAAATTAAAACACGAAATTCAGATCTCTAATATCGCTTCTAAAACGATGCGACGCATTTCTTCAGGAAAGAGGCATTTTGTTTGGAATAATAAATTTCGTAATTCAAAGCTAACACATTTTTAATTGTAAGAACTGAACGGAACAGGCTAGGGGAAAAGAAAACCTTCAAAGAAGGTATTACCGAAACACATCCCTGATTCACATGGTAACAAGTATCGGGCACTAACACGATTTCACCCTTACACATCGTGGCTCCGGAACGGTTATTCATTGCTCCTGGGATTTCCTATCCACACATCTGCCCCGTCTACCACGCGCTGTTTGACAAGACCATCAGAATACGGCACACAAGGAATAGGAATTTCTTCATAAGCAGGTTTTTCCTGAATCCGCTGAACATTTCAGACTATAAAGTGTTCCCTGGAAAACTCTGGAAAACGCACAGATTCTCCCCGAGGAGCATTATTCATGTTTTGTCCTGTAACCCACGTCACACCCCGCTCGCAGCAAGGACCCATCGCTGAGGCTGCCCGTCGGGGACGTGTACGTACCAGTGGTTCCCTCTGGGCCATTTGTTCTCTCAGACGGACAAAATCCATTTAAAAACTTGTGTAAACTATCCATCGTTAACAATACTTTATACCACCAGCTGAAAACCTGGAAAAGATTTCCAAGCTGTCAGTTCTGTTTTTTTTCCTTTTGGGTTTTAGAGGCCAACACAAAAGGGGTGAGTACAGGGGATGTGATAAACAATCCCTCCACGCCGCACAGCATTACCCTGCATTTCCTCACTTTTCTGGCGCGGACGGATAGCATCCTGTCATTTTTCAAATATTCTTCCTGAAGAAAGCCAAAAATAACCCCTCAGCTTCCACTGAAGTGGAAGGAGCAATTGATACACTTCTGCGTGAAAGGTTTTGCTTTGAATTAAAAAAAAAAAAAAGAAGCTTCAGATGGGTTCTCAGCAGCACGGGGCTGGAATTAAAGCTTATGGACCCGATGTGGTGTGGAGATGGGCAGAGATGTCAAGTGTGAGGTTTGCTCTGCAGCTCGCAGGGGGATCTAATAACATCTTTTACGGAAAAGACAAAAGTGTTGCAGCTAGAGATGAAAAACATCACTGAAGGGCTCAGTTAAAAAAAAAAATTTTTCCTATAATGTTTCTAATCGTAGGATTCTGTTAAACTTGATAATGGATAAATTTCATTTTTAAATAGAAAACGGGTTACTTCTCTGCACACTGCAATATTCAACCCAGACTCTTTTCATAGTGGACAACATGAATATGTTTAATCTTGGAAAAATCTGATTTACAGGCACAACGCGGCCGCCACCATGAGAAATACAACTCTGTTGTCCCCTGATTTGATTTAGATGGCATCAAAATTATGTTCATAACATAGAGAAAACCCAGAAACAACAACTCAACCGCAACACACTGACTTGCTCCGATGGCAGCTTCAAACATCCCCGAGCAGCATCCTCTCCCGTGATGGGAAATGGTCCAGGCACGGGGAATACCCCGGAACAATTCCTCACAGTGACCAGACCTCAGCAAACACCCCGTAAACACCCCAGGTCCTCTGAAGCTCCTGCGAAAGGAAGGTAAGAATGACGCCCAATCCTTCTGCAACCAGCACATGGAGGTGGAGGCTCTGCTTGGTGGCATCTCCACCAAAACAGGACTCAAGGTCCCCACGTGCAAAGCAGCAAAAGGGACAAAGATCAAAAAAAAACCCAAAAAAAGACAAATTAAAAGCAGACGCAAACATTTGAAGTGGCATTTTCCTAACAAAAAACCACTAAAATCTTAACCAACAGAACAAACAATTCATACCTGAACCCAGAATCTCGCACCAGCTCCTACAGCTCGAGCACAAGCTACGAGAAAGAATGAATCGACAATAGCTGGACCTGGGTGGCTACAGACGCTGTGAAATAATCATGCCCACAAACCACCTTCCTGAAACCAAAAATACAAACTGCCGGGACAAGAGGCAGAACACACAGCCAGAGGTGCCGCCTTTACTCGGCCAGGAGAGACACTGCGACCCGCGGGGAGAAGGGGCCGGTGGTGGAAAGGCAGCATCTGCACCAGCTGCCAGAGGGGACTCCGAGAAGATCCTTCCCAAGGCTGCCAAGAATTATATATAAAAAAAATAGAAAATATTAAGCAGAAAGCATGGATTTGTTAAAACCAAAATACACCGAGAAAGCGCCCAAGCGCTGCCCAGCTTTGCTTCTTTTGCGTCACAGGAATGCATGGGATGAGCTCACAGCTTGGGGCTGATGCCCTGACACCCCCAGGACTGCTCCTCTGGGTTCATTCGGCGTCAGGGCTGACCTGGCACCAGGCTGGGAAGTTTTGGGGTGGCTCGTGTCCTCCTGCACAGGGAGGACCTTCAGGCTCTTTACCCTGGAAGGTTTTTCCCTGAGCATTACAAACACAGAATAGCTCGTTATGCTTCTTTCCCTTTCAAGGGGCTGATTATTTCAGAACTTAATTCTTCCATGACCTTATGCAGATTTCTTTTAGAATAAACATGAAGGAGAAACACGACGAGAATATCTAGTGTTACCAACAGGTCCCCCCCAAACACCACCAGACAACACACGATACTGAAAAGGGCAATGTTGGGGATAAAATGATAAATTCCCAGCCTGGAGATCTCCTAGTGCTCTTCTCTTCTTGTGGTGGGCAGAGGTGCAGTCCTCACTGTCCTTATTTTGCTCCCAGAAGGAAACAAACCCATTAATGCGGAGCCCGTAAGCGGCAGTGTGGGCTGAGCTCGTTAGCCGCAGCGACAGCCGCACAAACGAGCAGCGGGAACATCTTGCTTTCCAAGCTGATGCCTTCACTGACTCAACATGAACCCACTCATCAGCCCAAAGCAATCTCGCATCCCACTGCAGAAAATCTTTGGGGTCATTCCCATCAACAATCTGTATACTTCCTTCTAGAAAAAAAACCCATGAAACCGTATTGTTTGACTCATTGTTATTTGCTCTGGCCACCTCCAAGTCTTCATGTCCTCTGTCCCCGTCACAAACTTCCCGATTTCTCCTGCCTGCCGCAGTGCCGATTGCTGCCACCCTGCGTGCAGAGCTCCAGGGCAAGCTCTGCTTTCAGCAACACGCGAGCAGCTCTTCTTTTTGGATGCCGACAGCGTACTAAAACCAGGATCTGGGAAGGAAACCTCTATGCGAGTCTCATCTTACAGCTTAAAACATCCTGACCCCCTGCCCCAGAAGACGGTGTTCTGTCGGTGATCAATATCCATTTATCGGCAGCCCGCACACTAATGATTCTTCTGCCTTCTTCCATGCTCACCCATACGCCCATCTTGGCTTCTGGCCGTTGTTACACGTCCAGTTTTTTCCTCTGTCATATCACTCCTCCCTTCCTCTTGCTCTATCAGGCCACTCTATCGTGTGAAATAATTTCCCCTTGTTTTCCTAATTTCCAAAATTAAACACTCAGCCGGAATATTACTGGTTAATATTCTGATGACTGGCGCCAAGCACTGTGTAAATACGTTAACAGCAACTCCGTATTTACACCTGGATTCATCAGGGTCGGTCCTCACACCAGAATTGTTCTGGATGACGGTGAATTTATGGTGCTTTCTCCTCTGAAGCCTCCTCCACATACCGTTAAAATGCCACCCAGCCTTCCCTGGAGGGTCCTTCCTGTCCCCGCATCAAGGACAGGCAGAACAAATGACACCTTCCTCCTGGGAAGAGGTTTGCAGAACGAAGCTTAGCATTAAGCACAATTTCCCCAAGAGATCCGAGTACGACATCTGGGCCCACACGTGTGCAAGTGCTGGGTGGCAGAAAGCGGTGACGCTCACCTGCCACAGCAAGTCCTCAACTCAAGCAGGGACTGACTATGCAAACCCACGTTCGGCAGAAACAACTTCAGCCCAATGACCCCAAGTCATAAAAAATAGATACCATAGTCTAAAAGGCAACAAAGACACTCTAGGATTAAAAAAAAAAATTAAAAAAA
>WKFP01013976.1:1148-19841 GCA_011057875.1 Pterocles orientalis | reverse complement strand
CATATATATATATTTATATATATATAAAAATATATATACACATAAAAAATAACTTTGCTTTGTCTCAACAGCCTGATGGTTTCACAACGACAAGAAGGAGGCTTGGACATCCCTGCTGATGGATGCTGGCGGGGGATCCCCAGCAAGTTACCATCCTCACTTTGCATGGAGACGGGCTTAAAAAGAGTAGAAAATAATCACACCCCCGCTGGAAGCCTGCGATTGTTTCATAGCTGACAAGGACACTGCATTCTTCCTTAAATGCCACTTTTCCTCCCTTAATGGACTTATTTTCTTTCAGACTGACATTTTTTTTTGCAAGCACTGTTCAAGGAGTATGAAATTTAATTGATGAAATGTTTAACATCCTATCAAGGCGCTCATTTATAGAACACTAAATATTTAACGTCTCGTGTGCTAATGAAGGGAACCAGACCACGAAAAGACAGAGCACAGAAAGCAAATGTTTTTGTGACGGTGCAAACAGGAATAACATCGTATTTGTGCGCACACCGCTAGAAATAATTGAGATATAAACACAGGGGACAAGGCTGAGCAGAACGGAAACAGCACCTGTCAGCAAGGTCAGCTCTGGACTGGATTACGTTTGAGTTTAGAAATGGAAATACCAAAAAATCACCATATTTGAAAATTTGAAAAATTGATTAAATTGCATTGAAAATTAAGATTTTAAGAGTATTTAGCTAAATTCAAAAATCAATTTCTAGGCGCTATTTCCAGGGTGAATTTCTAGTTCCACAATGAAGAGGGGCTCGTTTCACGGGGTGAGCACCGTCACTGCCGAAGGACGCTGTCTCCAGCCCGGTACGCTGAAAGCCGCGGTGCAGATCAAAGTGATGAGCGTGCGAACAGCTCACAGCTGGCTTCCAAAACAGTCATTTAGAAACATGAAAGTGGGGAAGTGGCAGCGATGGGGTCAGTGGGGGTCATTCGGAAAGAAACCGGAGGTTTTCTCTGACTAGTTTGGACTGGAGGGCTTCTGGCGCCTTTGCCTGGGTACCCTGATGCTGAAGCAAACTGTCACAAAACAGAAGAAACTCCAAACCCCAGCTCCTTTCTAGTCTCCATGATAAAACATGGATGAGCAATTTTTTTTCTTCCCCATTCAGTGTTTTGGAGCTCTCTGTCGACACAGGAGAGGTTCAGACCCTGCTCAAGGTCAAGGAACCCAATGCCTCACCAGCAAAACGACGAGAACACTCAACGCCGTTCACCTACCGACGTGCAATTGAAACCAAACCCAGTTCTCTTCTTTAGCTTGCCTTGTCAGGTCCTAACCATTCATTCCTGTCTGTCGGACTGAAGAAGCTTGCTTCCTTAGCTCTGGTCTGCACCGGCGCCAGCGCCGAACCCCTGCTCCCTGCACAGCAGCCTGGCTTTCTCCTTCTTGTCTAACTTCTTCGGATTTGTTCATATTCTTCTTGCAATTTTCTAAGGCAAAGCCCCTTTCATCGGTGTTTATTTTACCCCCATATGTTCACTTACACAGAACGGAGCTTGCTTTGGTGGTGGTCCTGCCAGGAGATGGTTCCTTTGGCACCAAGATCTCCGCCCGCTGTTGTGCCGCACCACTGCACAGGGAATCCCAGCAGGATCAATTCTGTGACCCGTTAACTCAGTTTTTGTTTTTCAGAAGTCACGTCCCCTTAGATTTCACCTCTTGCCTTAACGCCAAAATTTCAGATCTGGAATATAAACTTTTTTTGCGTGTTTGGTGACCTTACAAGTTTTTGACAGAGAAGACTCTCTAAGGATATAATTTATCTCCTACAAATAACATCAACCTCCAGACTATATATGTGAGTTAGAAAAATGAGCTATTTTGGTTTTTTTAAAAAAAGGAAATGAAACTAAAGATTATTACATTAATCCAAGGTGCCTACCAAAGGGCAACAAATGATTTAATCCTGTTTTTCCTTGGCTCCAGCATTCACGCCTGTACTTCCAACAAGCGATGCTGCTTCGTCATTTCAAGAATTTCCATGAAACCCGTGTTCAAAATGCAGCCTGGCTATTTATAACATCATGTGCATATAAAGTGCATCTGAAAACAGAAATAAACTTTTAAATATGTAGTGGTGCTGGTATCACCAGTGCACGTTTTTCCCTAGGAAACAGAAAATCCTGTCCACAGAATTAATTTAATCAAAACCTAATTAGCGTTCAGTTGTAATTCTTCAAAATCTTAAGTGTGTTTGTGTCAACAGCATAATGTCCACATTACAGGAATTTATCAAAGCCATTTTGACAGCCAATGTATACACTAAAACATGAACAAAAAACCATTAGGATGTCTGCATTATTTTATTTTAATTTTTTTTTTTAAGTCTTCAATTATGTAAGTTTTTAAAAGCCCAGGAGATGACCTGGGATGGCACAGAGAAAGCTAGGGAAAATCTAACAGCAAAGAGGATTTTTTGTGCTTAACTTGTAACAATAACCACTAGCAGCAGCGCTGTGCACAAAATGCAGAAATTCGATGAGATTTTCCCTCTCTGCCAAAATGTGGCCCCATGTGTTTCAGATGTAACAAGACCTCACTTTTTCCATTTCTCCCACTGCTCAACCTCGTTATCCAGCAGAAGCCTGGTTATTCTTCTTTTTTTTTTTTCTGCATTTACCCCTTCTCTGTGTTTTAAGTTAAATATTTTAGATTGCCCTGAATTCCCCGTAATTCGCCCCTAGGTGACACGTGGCATTTCTCACCAAGAAAGGCGCTGTATATACATTTCATGTTTTTATTATCAAGCTTAAAATCTCCACTTCCCCTGCAAGGGCATAAACACTAGAGAGGGCTGGTGAATTTGTAAACCCGCACAAACAACAGGGAAAATAAATTCCAGCAATACTTCATGGCAAAAAAAACATCACAAAGCACTTGTGCTAGTGGAACGGGCTATTTGTAAAAAATCTGACACAGAACCGAGTATCTTTTGCCTTTAATTGCATCATTTGTAATGAAGGTTCAGCTATGCACAAGCACAGGATGACATTCTGGTTTAAATTATTGCTCAGTACAGAGAAAAAAATGTTTATAGTGGATGACTCTTTATATATAGATCTTTTCTCATATTTTATGAATGAATACAGTACTTAGGAGCAAGCGGCAGGGTGGGACAGATCAATGCGAAGCCCTGCACCCTTTGCAGGATTGTGCTCGTGCACAGCAAACCCAAATAGCATCGTCGTGCTCTTCAATCTGGGGAGCAAGCTGTCGCTGTTTTCTGGGGCGGTACAAACTTGTCGGTAAAGAAAAATCCCTGCTCCGAGAAACTTGTGCTCATTAGTGAGAGCAGAAGGCGCAACTCTCGGAAAACCGACCTGCCCAGCACTGGGATGACGGAGCTGCCCTTGTCCAACCTTACGGTTGATCTCCTCTACCTCCTCCTTACCTGGGCCAGTCTGGCCACAACAGCTGTGCAGCTGGGAGCGTGGAAGCTGCAGGACGTCGCAGGAATCAGGATTTCCGTATTTCCTCCCTTGAGCACATTATTTATGTTAAATCTCATTGTCTGTCCACTAAAACCTGAGTGAGCGCTTAGGAAGAATGATGCTCGCCTGGCATGCTGCTCCACCCTCGTTTGGGGTTAGCTATCAATTAACACCTCGATGGGGTTCTGGTTTCATGTCACGTTTGCTGGGCTTGAGACAAGAACTCCCGCCAACGTAGCTTGGAGCTGCCTCGATGAAATCACCTTCCCTCTGTACCCAACGAGACCCGGTTACAATGACCCTTCTCCATTCCTCTCAGCGGATCAGGCAATTGACATCCCACGAGAGCAGATTTGCTCATCGAATGTTTTATGTATGGCCAGGTAAAAAAAAAACCCATTAGAGCAGAACAGTGCTCTCGAATTCCGTTAGCAAAGAGACGGAGCCGCTGAGTGGCCGGGGATGCTGGTGGGCACCTCGCCCACTGCAGTAAGCGGTGCGTGCTACAACAAACGGGAGAGTGCGGGCAAACAACCTGCTTTATACTCCAGCTACTAAAGAGCAGAGCCTGCGACTGCTGTATCCACAGGTTCAGGAACAGCAAGAGTGATGTCTTCCTTCAGGGCTCCCATAGGGGAAAGGAAAAGAATAAGATTTGCTTAATATTTGTAGGGGCAGAAGCAGCAAAGAATAAAATTACAGAATTTGCTTGTTTATCAGATCACCCCTCACGTTCTCCTTTTTGCCTTCCTTTGCCACCTATTTTAAACTCCCATCCGCACAGCACGAAGATCTATTTCCAGAAGCTAAGCTGAGGGGAGGAGGGACACGTAAACCGCACGGGACGAGCCGCTGCCAAACCCAGGGGAACAGTAACGCTGCACGGGAGCGCCCGTTCCGCCACTTACAACTTACAACAAGATTTCAGAAGCAAACCCAAGCAGTCAGAGGTACACAGAACACAGCTTAACGAAACCGCTCTTTGCTTAAAGAAAGAAATCCTGCCACTAGAGGTCTGAGCAGCAAAGCCATTCCCGACACTATGAAGGGCCCCATTCGCCTTTCGTTTCACTAGAGGAACTTCAGAAGTGACTAAAAAAATCTCCAGCTACTGAGGTGTTGCCTATTCTCAAGACGAGTAACTATATATTTTATATTAGAAGGAGGAATCCAACCACAGCTCTCCTGAACAAGACAGGACGCAACAGGAGCGACCACGCGGCCAAAACGTTCCGACTCTGGTGCCAAACCCCAAACACAAGGAACTCGAGTCACTGCAGCCACCGGCAGGAACACGATCAACTTCTGCCAGGAGGAGGGTGTGCTTCCGAGTGATAAATAATTCCATTTCGTACATGAACGGATACAAGAGCTCACCTGGACGAACAGCAGGAGCTGGAATGACCAACACCCCTCCAGCACACGACTGACCGCTCACCTCCCCGTGCCCCTCACCGTAACGACAGTTAGTTATCCCCTTGTTGATCCATTCACACAAAACCCTACTCAACGCCAACTCAAGTGGCCTCTTCCATTCACCTATTTTTCATTAACACTTAATGATACATTTCAGCTACTTTTTAATATGAAAAAACGTGCAAACAACGCGAGTCCTCTTTCTTTAAGAAAAGGTCCATCGCAGAGATTGTCTTGAGACAAACAGAAAAGGAATGATATTCAGACACAGTATGTGATGACATAAGCAATTTTAATTAAAACCACAAAGTGATTTTAAACTGGACTAGAAGCTTCTTCACGGGAAAGAAACAATAGTTATTTTCTTAAGAAAAATAATAGCTGTAAATGTCCGTGTTTCCATAGAGACAACCTCTATCCTAATCTATCTTGGGCGATCAATACTTTATGGTAATTGTTTCCATGGTAATTGCAACTATAATAATCCCCCCCTTTCAGTATAAAAGCAAAACCAAAACAATTTGGGAAAACACAAACTATGTCTGCAGCCGTGACAGCAGAACAGCTCCTTTGTCTTGATGAAAAGAACTCAAAAATTTCTGCTTAACAAACCTCTCTGGAGTTCCCAGTTTAGGTGAAGTTTCGTAGGGAGCCTGAGGATGAGGATGCAAAGTTGGTTCTGCCCCGTGCTGGGCTCAATCCTGTGCAGCTGAGATCAGCAAGCCGAGAAAAATCAACAAGAGAGAACTTTGGGGCTGATTTCCCACGGCGTGAAGGGACAGCACAAGGCTCTGGGCATCGCTGCTACCCCTCAGCGCTCCTTCCGTAGCCTGGCACCTTGCTGACGGGGACAGGGACAAGAACGAGGCGGTGCCAGTCCAGAACATGCAAAAAACGCCGGGTATCACCCACGGGGCACCGCAGAGAACAGCCCCGAGTCCTTTATCTCAGTCATTAACTTCCAGAAATGATCATTTAAATGTTCATTAGCATTCAACTAAAAGAAATAACAAAATAAAGTGACAATGCAAATTTCACGCTTCACAGGGGTCGGCACTTCAGCTCCAGTTAACAGTGAAAAAGCCCCACCAGAGCCACACAAAGTTAGATCTTCAGCAAAATTACCTTCTGGTTTGGAATTCTTCATCCTGGCCTCCACTTACGGTTCTGTCCATTAAAAAATGGAGCTATGGATTTTCCTGCCTTTCTGCGAAGAAAGGGATGCTGCTCCCAAAGCAATATTTCCCCATAGTGAGCTCTCAAAGCAGCGGGGTGAAGGTAACATCAGGTGAAACCAATTTTATCAATATAAAGATTAGCAATTAGCAGCGAGCCGAAAAGGAAATTACTTAGAATACTTAAGGAAAATACTCCTCCCAAATTAGGACCAATTTAGCAATTTCTGATAGCTTTCCATGTGAAGCAAGGAGAGCAACAGTACAGAAATTAATTATGTTGATTATGTACTTGATTACAGTGGATTAAAAAGCATTATACAAGCGCTGTTCCCATGGCAGTGCGAACTGTGTCAGCGCTCGCTTCGCAAACCTCTGCCACAAAAACACAGCTGCTCTGAAACGCCAGGTTGCCTGGATCCTTCCCTACCTGTTTTAACAGGTCAAATTTATTTGCCAGCTAAAACATCTAGAAAAAGGGAAGATGTGGCACTCAGCTGAGCTCACTGCTTTAGCTACGTGTCAGGTCCGCTATATTTAAGCGAGCGAAACTGGAATACAAAGTAGTCATCAGCCAAAGTTTATGTTTGTTCGAGCGTGTTGGCTCATCTGCATTCGCGGTGCCAACGGCTCTAAAAAGAGCTCAGCCTGTCGCTGTTAGGGAAGGACAGCACAGAAACCTGAGCTTAAAAGGTTAGTTTTTTTTTTTTTTTTTTTTTTTAAATCATGGAAGAAAGAAAAAGGAAAACCAAAGCTGTCGTGGTTTTAACCCAGACCAGTGATGAATACCACGCAGCCGCTCACTCACCCTGCCAAAACCAGGACAAAACATGCTTGGCGGGGAGAAGAGCAGAAAGGATCTATTTGTTTATGTAATATTCTACATTACACCAAATTCCCAAACCAGCCCAGAGGGTTAAACCCTACACTAACCTGAGTTCACAACAGGGATTACCTGGTGGCATCAGCAGTTGTACCACCAGCGGTGGAAACAGCTCTCAGCTGTCAGCCAGAGCACAGAGGGACAGGAGGTAGCACTCAGACAGCATTCACGTCTCCTCTGAACCACAACCTGCGCACAAATCAGGGGCTGGCTACCTCTGACCAAAGCATGTTAGAAGAAAGTCAATATAATATCTGTCGGAGCCAAATGAGCCTTCAGTGCCACCTCTCCAAGTGTTGGGAGGTAGGTCCAAGGTTGCTTTGCATTTTACATCATGTTAAAATGATGATGAATGTTTTAAATCAATAGGTGCTCTGTAAAAATGCAAAAGCAAGGGAAACTTCAGTGGGAAAATCCTGAAGGCACACAAAAGGCTAATTCTGCTTTAACAACAGGTCACCTGCTTCGACAAGGAAGTCATCGAGGAACCCCTGAAGACAAGGAGCTGCCAAGTCCAATCCATCAGCCAGCGCCGCGTTACGGTGTAGCCTGCTGCAAGGGCTGACCCTTTCGAACTCTTCCTGCAATGTGCAGAAGACAACATTTGGGCCAAAAAAACCATGTGGGCAGAAAGCAAACTGAAAGCCATTTTCATGACTAGCCTCATGCACATTTTATGAGCCCTTCTCTTGAGACAATATCCTAAAAATAGCAGACAATTTGCCGTCTAAATTGCGTCTGTGATCGAGAACCATTTTCAGAAACAGTTGCAATCTGGTGTTGGCGCAGAATGGAAATACTCGAGTTGTTTGCCAGTTCAGTATTTTATATGTTTTATACATACATATAGTTATATTTTTTAAAGTACCTATCTGCTTACTAGCCTAGACCTCTACTGACCTCCTTGGGAAGAAACTTTTCATCACACAGATGAAAAAGAAGGAAACTACCAAGCCCCGTGGCTGGCAACTCCAAACTTTTCCATAAATATAGGGAGTTTGTAAAAATGCTCAGTATGAAAATGAAAATATGTATTTCAGATATATTACGAAAACACAAAATCTGTATTTAACCAAGTATATGCCAGTACTTGAATTATTTATGGCAAAGCTCTTTTCAAAAGTCATTTACATACTCTAGGAATTTGAAGAAAACGTTGAAGTTTAGTGTTTTTTGTGCCTATGGGGGAGAGTAAAGAGAGACCATGAATCCTTAAAAATGAACAGGGTAAATATACAAAAAGCACTACTAAATACTGTGGCCATACCACTGTGGTTCTTCCTGGATTTGGAATGGATATTGCACTAAAGCAGTCACAGTTTGCTCTGCCAAAGGCCTGATCCTGCTCCCACTGATGTCAAAGGGACTTTAACGGCAGCAAAATTGTCCCTTAGATACCTCTCTGTGCTATAGGGCTAAACAAACATACAGATGTCCTTCACTGGTATCATTTAATTCTAAAATTTAATATTTTAATTCTGAATTCTTAAAGTCTAAATTAAAATTAACTCTGCTGCATTATTTCTTTTTAATTAAAAGTTTTGTTTTAAAAACTTTAAAGAAACGCCGAAGTTTCTGCGTGAAATCCAGCAAAGGGAAGCAAAAATCTGGAAACTCGTAGGTGGAAAGCACTCTTTCTCTGATGAAAAGAATCAAGACCCTGCTCCAGAAGGGACAGGAGGCAGCATGGGGGGTAGAGACGCAGCTTTACTACGTGTGGTGCCCTGCCACCCAAAGGGGACTTTTTTTGAAAGGTGGAAGCCAGAGAAAAACTACAGCTACGCACGGCAAATAAAAATACCCAATGGGTCTGTTCCGTAACAGCAACAACAACAAAAATACTCGGCATAGCTGTATGCTTCACTTCACCTCCAAGTGCAATAAAAATAGCCCAGTTGGTAGTTTTGTAACGGTGCTGGAAGCCCTCAGTTGTTCCACTTTTACAAATTTATACAACCATGTTACAGTTAAAAAGCCAGCCAAGAAACAGTACGGGCTTTTCCCTTAAACTGATGATTTCAGAAGGAAGATCTCCTGTAAAAGTCCACCCCAATGCCAGAGGATCTACCACAGCAAGCTATTTCAGTACGCCCTGTTTGACATTAACAATATCTTGTTCAGGTTCCATTAGAACGATGTTCCCCATGCCTTTTGTACTGAGAACCCTAATAATTTCGTCCCCAATTTGATAGACTGAAACAATACTAAAACCCCCCCAATCCAATTCTGAACGACATATGCTTGTCTTCCTAAAGTTCTCATTATTAAAGTGCATTTCTCTTCCTCCTCTTCAGGTAGCAGATGGAGTAGCACAAATCACACTTCAACACATCCTTGGGAAATAATTTGAATAAATATAGCTCGTTTTTAAAGCTGTACCTACCAGAAATACGAGGAGAAATATGGGTGAGCACATGTACCACACTGACAGCCACGCAGCAGTGAAAACGGCATTTCAGAATCGACCACAAACGGCATAAAGCTGTATATGCGTGTATTATAGTAATAAATACCTCTTATCCCACTGGAATCAGCCTTTGTGTGGAAATGGTCAGCATGATGTAGGGTAAGGTGAAGATCACTGACTTTGCTGCCATGCCTCAAGTCATGAGAAATGCTCAACATCCTAAAATATACATCATATTTTAGTGAAGAGTTTGTCCTAGCTGAAAACCTAGACTGGAAATACAGAACATCGAGAGAATCATAGAACGGCTTGGGTTGAAAAGGACCTTAAAGACCATCTAGTTCCAACGCCCCTGCTGTGGGCAGGGTTGCCAACCACTAGAGCAGGCTGCCCAGGAAAACAGAAACCGAGAGAATCTTCCAACACAAGATGTTTATCTAAAAGCTGCTATCTTTATTAGCACCGTATCTAGACAGAGATAAACAATGTTCACAGCTCAGAAAACTTCTGAGGTTTGGACTTGCTTCCCATACTGACGAACGAGACGACAAGGCGCTGCTGCCATTTTATGTCCTGGTGCTCAAAACAAGAACCTCAATCATGTTCCAGTTGCACTGAGGATGTTCCCTACTCTAAGTCTCCTACCAGGCTGCAACAGGACTGAAAGTAATCTCTTCAGACAATAACACGGAATACAAACGCCAGGACGCATTAGGTCAACCCACAGAAGAGAATCAATGCAGCAGCCACTTATTGTGCTCTTCAGAAAGCTGCTCGGTGAGCTCATTGCTTCCGTCTTCTCCTCCTGCTTCCTCCCTGAGGTTCACCCCGAACGTCACCTTCAAGATTTTGCAGAGTGCAGGGGAGTCGATGAAAAACTCATCAACGATTTCTAGTGACGATAATTTATGGGTCGAGGAAACTTTGATCCGAGGACACGGAACAAGAGCGCTGGCAGTGCCTTTGACACAGATGATTGGTTTTGGCAATGCTGTCGTGGCTGTGCCGCTAGTTACGGCATTTGCCTTTCTTCTCAGGTTGAAACGACTTTTACCGTATAAAAATTTTCATTCCTTTTATGTCAATTATTTTGCGTTGAATATATTGACACAAGTCTTTGTTGTGGGTGTTGCAAGGAGTGAAAAGTTTTTCTAGATCTCCTTCCTTTGAAGACTGTCTCAAAATGAAGTATGAGTAAGCTCAAGATGAAGATGAGTCAGACCTCTCACTCAATGATGAAGAGAGGGACTTTGAACTGTTGGAGACAATACAGAAGCCCTCAAGTGCACTGGGAGAACCTTACCCAAATGCTCCTTTCAGCTGGGAGAACCAGAGTCGCAGCAGCCTTCGGAACACGGTATGTAATGCCTTCACGATTTCCTGGATTTTCTCAACATAGGTTCAATGGAAGACAAGGCACCTTTCATTTAAAAGAGAGCATGCAAGTCATTACACAGCCCTGAACATTTAATACAAGAGTGATGGTCAGCTTCTGGACTGGAAAAGCCTACAGGAATTAAAAGAATTTTGAATTTCTTTAGTATTTCTGCTGAATTTATTCCCTGAAGTCAAGTTAATTTTTTCTTCAACTTCTCTGAGTAGTACAAAACAAGTCTGAAAATTATCCAAAACTCGTAGCTCACTTTTCCCTCACCGCATACTAGAGACAAAAATGCTGAACATCAACTTTACAATCTGACAAGTTATTTAAAGCAGGAAAAACCTCAATTAATAATATTTATCTATGAACATAAACAACCCATTCTTTTTGAAATGGGGGTCAAATGTCCAGAATAGCAATTAATCGTCCTGATCATTGATTTTGTTAACTGTCATGGGGGGGGGGGAACAACAAAAACCCAACATCCCTTGCAAGAGAGTTGCAGATCCTGCAAATCTCCAGGGAGGTAATGTCAGCCTGGAAGCACGGCTGGGATTCCCTTCTCATTATTTCCCTTTCTTTCTCCTGCCTTCTCGCACACAACCTCCTGTCAAACAGCTCCATTACAAATGAAGGAGGATTTACTTTCCCAGCATTACAAATGGGATGATTCCCTTATAATCCCATTCTTTTTTTTCACACCTCTCCAGGGGAAACTGAAACAGAACTGAGAGGTCTTGGTACAAACAAAGAAAAAAACCCCAAAAATGTGATTGTGAGGGTTCTTGTGACAAACTCCAACACACCAGCACGTGTGACAGCCCACAGGTGCAGTCTCTACTTTCTGTTCAACTCTCCCGGGTGGAAAATCACAGAAGCCCAGGAGGGTTTGGGTTGGAAGGGACCTTAAAGCCCATCCAGTGCCACCCCCTGCCATGGGCAGGGACACCTCCCACTAGCCCAGGTTGCTCAAAGCCTCATCCAGCCTGGCCTTGAACCCCTCCAGGGATGGGGCATCCACAGCTTCTCTGGGCAACCTGGGCCACTGCCTCACCCCCGCACAGGAAAACATTTCTTCCTCACATCTCATCCCCATCTCCCCTCTTTCAGGATAAACCCATTACCCCTCATCTTATCCCTCCACCTCCTGATCAAGAGTCCCTCCCTGTCTCCTGTAGCCTAGTTTAGCTATATATTTCACCTAAAAATATACTCCTTAGATGGAATAACAAAATGGGGGTGAATGCATATCCATCTCGCAATTTTTTTCTTTAACTCTGTTAGACTTCTCTTAATACATTCTAAGTCGGATGGATAGTCCCTGTGACTTCACCGAGCTCTGTATGCATGTTAGTGCATTAGCCTTAACTGGATTTTCTGGGTACCACTTTGAGATAAACATCAGGCAATAAAGACACTGTTGTTGGTAGTAAGCAGAGAAGAGTGCTCACTGTTTAATAGCTTTGTGATTCTGTGTGTTTGCTTCATAAAATGACCAACATTAGAGTTTTTTTCTCTTGCATCTAGCTTTCCAACAGAGCTCTAATGTTAATGGAGTTAGTCTGGATTTACAGGCATGGAGCAAATCTGAAAAAATCAAGCCATTGTAGTATATTTTGACAAATCAAAACATTGTACATTTTGATTTTTTTTTCCTTTTGATTCATTCAAGATTTATGTTCTTAATTTCCCTCGGCTCCCATGCACATCCCCAGAATGTCTCTTTAAAATTTTGTTTTCTGATTACTCTGATGTAATGCATTCCCAGACGAGCACAAATAATACCCAGGTAAAATTTCATGTTAGTGGGGACTTGATGAGTGCTATACAGATGATAGTTTTGCCTGTCATCAAAGATGTGATGCCTGTCTGTTTATTTTTGGTTGGATGAAATATAATTGCTCTTCTGGGTGACATTGATAAATGGTATTGACTGGAGTGCATTCTTCTGATTGCTTCAACGAATGATGTGTACCATGTGCTGATTTCTTGACTGGGAGACAAACATCTCATCGGAAGAAAGTAGATTATTGACTTATTGCAATGATGTAAGAATTAGACACTATAAAATGGGGTAAAATAAGGGTCTTCTGCTTCTTGGTGTTTAGCGAGGATGAAGTTTCATAAAGTTCTTAGATCAAGAGGAAGCAAACTCAATTCTTGCCCCCATGCTTATTTTTTCTGCTAAATATTGGTGAAAGAAATGAAGCTAAGATATTATGTACAATACCACAAGAACTTTTGACTTGCATCAAATTTATTCAGAATCCTGTGTTTCATTTTTTTTTCCTCTATGCAAAACTGGCATATCTCGGCACAGATGTAACTGCCAGTTCAGAATTAGAACTGAGATTTGGGATGCACTAAATGTCTTTGGTTACATTTTGGCCCAAGTTCTGCTTCATTTGAATAAACAAACTTTGGAAGGGCTTTTGGGTAAGTGATTGACAGGGAGAGATTAGAATTTCCAGGCCACTTCCAAAGAGAAGTCTCTTCCAAGCTCTCTCTGTTTCTGCCTGCAGCTTTTGAAACATCTTACCCTTCTCTTGTGGCTCTGCAAACGTTCTGCTTAGCACCCATCTCATCTCTTTCTGTGTTTGATGTCTAAATTTATTTACTAATGATTAATCTGTGACATTTTTTTCATGATTACTCATATAAAATAATGCCTAATTTTGGGCACCAAAATTTATCTTCAAACACTTTTTTTTTCAGAGTATTTTGTGATACTGAGTTCAAAATGAGGGCAAGAAGAGGCTTGTAAATGCCTGTTTCCAACCATGAGTGCAGTACCCACTAGCTTCCTTTGTCTTTATTTTCCGGAAACCTTACACACACATTTCACGTGTACAAGAATTTCCTGAAAGACAGCAAAAATGCTGCTTGATAAGAATTGAGTCTTCCATTGCTCACTTAACCTCACTTAAATGGTTTTCTGACTTTTCCTAAGTAAGATGATTTCATTTGTTGCATTCATTTTACTTTGCAGGCAGAGCACTTAGGGAACGCTGCAGATCCTGACATAACAAAAATGTTGGTAATCAACAAGTGTATTTTTTGCCAGGTGATTTTTTTTTTTCCTTGTCTTTCTTGTGCCACTTACATTTAGAATGTTTTTTCATATTTGCTCACATAGTATTCCAGCTGTGACTTCTGGACCTACCAATCTTAGGAGTTATCTAACAAAGTGAGATAGAGGAGAGGAACCATCCCTGAACATGTTATAATAGTCAGTCGTTATCTTTGAGATGCTGAAAAACTGGAAGGATTTGAAATAATAGCTCTCAAAATGCTCAGGGAAATAGAAGGAGATATTTTGGGCTGTAAAGGGGTAATTACACGTACATGTTGTGCCTCTATTGGGCAACATCTGGGCAGAAAGCAAAAAAAAAAGTGTGTAATTTAGATGTTTGTAAACACTTTGGGGAAAGAAGAATATAGGATGATACCAAGAATATAGCCATGAATAGCTGAGTGGAAATTAAGAAAGAAAAAAGCAAACTAATTTTATTAAACCTCAGTCTTGGGAAATGTATTAGAATTAGTAGCCTCTTTGCCTGGGGCATTTAAGCTTAGGATGGAAATTGCAGCGCCAGCTCATTTCCTACAGCATGCTTTACGAAGGCAGAGGAGATGATCTTAACGATCTGTGGTCCTGAGGCATTTTTAAGTTGAACTTCTTTGTTCATGTAAACATAATGCTTTGGAAAAGACAAATATTTATATTTTTTGCTCACCTTTTCTGCTATTTGTTGATGTCCAAGACCCAACAGCAGCATGAGTGTGTGTGTTGGCAAGTTGGAAATATATCATATCATATATCAAAACTTGTTCCTTTAGGAATAGTGATTGTGCATGGATGTGTGACCTGTAAGCAGAGCGATGTGTGACAGCCTGTACCTTTACTCACTGTGTAAGTGTACCACAGGCTTGAGCTTGTTCAGTTTAGAGCAGTTTTGGAGTTAAATGTACTTCGGTAACAGGTGGCAAAAAAAGAAATCTAAGGAAAAGCTGTGTTTAAAAGTATGTGTTGTAACCTGTGGTTTGAGGACTTCTAATCATGACATGACTGATCTCGTTGGTACCTTTTCTGAGAATTTCTGTCTTTAGCCTTATCCCTTCTGGTGCTAGCTGCGCTATTGAAGGTCACACATTGAAGGTCAATCACAGGTCAGTCGCTACTCATTTACAAAGGTCCCCAGACATTTCAGTCCCCAGAACTCCTGAATCTCATCGTGAGCAAATCGGAGTGCCTTTAGCTCGATTGCCACGGTGAAATCCCCAAGGCACTGTCCAGGGACCGTTAGAAAGCGGCCGTGTCACAGTGCCAGCGAGCCCTTCTGTACACTGCTGCTTGCAGGGACTCTTTAGGGGCCCTTCGATGTAATAATTTGGAATGCATTGCTTCCTAACCCTCAGGTTTTTTGTCTTTTTGGTCATGTTTCTGATGTAAAGATTTTGGTACTGTCTGCATAGTGAGCATCTGGGCTATGGTGTTTTCTGTTACCTTGGGAGAAAAGCGAGAACTTTAGCCCTACTTCTTGTTTTAGTTGCTCTGTGTTCCAGCACACACCTCTTTTCTAATGTTTAGTCCTTAGTGTAATGTGCATACGAGTTCCTATAATGTGAACGCAAATTAACTGGTGAAACTGGGTAGAAATGAATGTGTTCAGGCTGCAGTCAAATGCAAAAGGAAACTATTCAAGACAAATGCCGTACTGCACGTTGGGTAGGAGCAAACCAATGCGTTCCTGTTTAATAAGGGAGATTTTGGTGCTCCTGTCACACTGCCTGCCAGAGCAGGGCAATTACACAGCGACTAACCACCCACCCCCAAGTCCTCGCTCTGGGAGCCTAAGCATGTAATTGAAAAAGCCACAAGTACATTGGAGAGCCACCTGTTTCCTCTTAGGGTTATATAAGGATGTAAATATCTCACTTCAGAGAATCTTGAGAACACACGCAAGTATTTGCAGATTCACGAACAAATTATCTCCAAGGTTACCTACCCCGTGCAGCCGTCGTACTAAAACACAACGTCAAACATTTTGTAAGCAGCGTTGGAAACCTCAGAAACTTGGCAGTGGCTCTCATTTTAGAGCTTATCCTGTGCTCCATTGCCAGCACAGACGTGTCCTTCCTCAGGTTTTCCTTCCCTGCTCTTCCTGATTGCATATGAAAATCTATAAAGATTGAAGACACCTTAAGGGCACGTTCAAATCTGAAGAGCTGTCGATGGGACTGCAGGAACTGGAAACAATCAACTTTCATTTCTTCCTAAGCAGGCTGAAACAAAATGGTTGCCCTCTGAACTAGGGGCAAAAATCTGTTTCCAATGTCAGCTATTGAAAATTTGAAGAGAGCAGCTATTTTTGCAAGGAGTTTGTCTGAAGACTATTTTATGTACCAGGTCTGTGCTAAAGGGCAAACTTGCATTTCTGACAAATGGGACCATTATATTTTTGAATAACACTTCTGAGAAGTGCCTTTTTAAAAGCTTCCCATTCTGTTATAACCATTTGAGATTTTAAATAGGTCAATATAAACCCACCAACGTCTATGATTATCCGCTGACAAAAGCTTTGCTTGCTATGGACACAATAAAATCTGAATACGAAGTTCAGACCTTCCTATTAAAAATTATGAAAACAAAGTAAACAAAAGTTTGCTAAAAATTCAAAGTCAACAAGAAGCAAGATGGAAATGCAGAATGAAAAGACATAAGGGGGACATTATGGCTTGTCTTAATCCCAGAATTTGATGGCAAATGCAGAAATTTTCCGGGGGTGTTGGGTCCAGATCAGTGGGGCACAGATTGTAGCTGCTGCATAGGTGAAGTGTGGACAAAGGGAAGAGGCATGGGCTTGGATGTTGATCTAAGGTCACAGCTACCACCCACTGAGGGCTGGCCATGGGCTGCTGAACTCCAACCAAGTGCTGGCAGAAATTAAGCAGCACCTTCCCTTCCCATGCAGAATTTCATTCATAAAAATCACCCTTCAGGACTGACGTGCAACAGAGAGGCTCCAAATACCAACATCTGCTCGTGTTTGTGGCTTTTGTCTACTTAGTGGGCTTCTGCTGCCTTTCATCTGCATGACACGCTCATCAAAGAAAACTCCTTTTATTCCTGCTTGATTACTGTGCAGTTTTGGACTAGGAAAAGAATGTTTATAGATAAAAGCACACTATTGTTAGTGAATGAGAATTTTTTCCTCTGTCTCTGGTTAGCTACAGATGGATCTCTGTGAGTGTTGGTGACAAATCCAGTACACCGGCCAGACTTGTTCTGGCATTTCATACTCCTGAACACAGCTTTTTGTGTCATAAGTTATTCCTCAGTGGTGGCTCCTTTACAGGGGCCACTTCATTCCTGGCGTTCCTGTGTAATGTCTAATTTTAGTAACATCCACGAGCCGACCCCAGAGCCTTTGCTGTTAAAAGTGGAGTTACTCCAGCAGCTGAGGCAGGATCCTCAGCCCTTGGATGGTTCAGGGCCTGGAACGGGAGTAGCTCCCCCAGATACTCACAGACTTTCCTACTGCTTCTGATTCAGCAGCAGGATTTTCCCAAACTGTCTGACCTTTTACGAGAATTTTAGATGAAACAGAAATATCATCAAGTTACAGCAGTCTTGGTGTCAATGGTAAGTTGGAAGCTTCCAAGCATGAAGCAGAATGACTGTCTCTAATACAATGGCTTTGGATTCCTTCATCCATATATTTATTCTATCAAAGGGAGAAGGCTTTTTTTTCTGCTCAACCTGAGGAATAGTTTTTCCAGCTGGATATAGGTAGAAATCAAAATCTGAGGCCATTTAAATGTTCCCTTTTTACATGTCATTCTCACTTAGGGCTACTGATGGATAGCAGACTTAAGGTATTTTAGCATTTTCCTGTACTCTGTTTAAAAGTTCTAGAGGAAAAAAAACAGGAAGAGAGTTTTTACGTTTCTTCATATTCCAATAATGAAATTTGGTTTTCAGAGCGTCAGCTTCTGAGCATGCAGCCTCCATCTCTGTATCCTTATGTGCAATGCTGCACAACTAATTTGGTGTGTTCTTTTCTATTTCTTTTGAAGCATTAGGCAGAAAATGAGAAAGAAAAGGCAGTTACGGACTTCTTATCAAATATGTTAGATCTTACGTGCTTCTATTCAAAGCACAGACATCAGGTGTCATAGTTCCTTTTGCAATGGACTCGGTGTGTTGTAGGCAGAAACACTCAGGTCTGCCTTTTCAAAGTACAATTATAGTCTGGTCCCAATTACAGCAGTTATCTTCCCAGGAAAACTCTTATCATATTAACATGTTGAAGTAGTTTTGATTTGTTCTGTCTGAACCCTGTGGATCTTATATATATGTAACAATTACTTGCATCAGAAAATCCATACTGTTCCTGCATCAAGGCTTGACTGCTGAGCAATGTGTTTGATCTGCTTCGTGATCAGGTTATTTGTTATGGATGGATTTAGTTTTGGAACTGGCATCTCAGAAGCTTGTCACTTTCAAACTTAATTCAGGATATGCCTCTCCTTCTCGGCTTCTACAATGGTGACAAATGCCCACGCGTTGTCAGCAGAACAGCCTCCCAGTGCGCTGTTGTTTCAGGTTCTGAGCAGTCGGACTCAAGCTCCACTTCCCACCCCTCCTGATGAGGAGACCGGGATTAAGCGACAAGGCTGGCGCTTTATCCCAGTGTAAGATTGGAAATGCCAAAAATGTATTTTTATGTAAAAGCTGGTATTTCAGCTGACGAGCTAAGTAAGACTGATTTATGGTTATTTCTACCTGGGTATTAATTTCTGCGTATAATAGAAGCACCAGACATGCTGTCCACTGCAGCTGAACGCAGCTTTATTTCACGTCTCAAAGCCATCTCCTAGGAAGTTGGATTTGTCACATCTTGGATAGGAGGATTATCTTCACAAGAATATTAACCCTGTAGCTGAAAATTTCTGTTCTTCATTTCTGGTTCTT
>WKFP01013975.1:69895-85835 GCA_011057875.1 Pterocles orientalis | reverse complement strand
CCCCCCCCCGGGACCCGGGTTTAAACCGCGGCCGAGCCACAGCGGGGGTTACCGGGGGGGAAAATCCCCAAATTCTTTCTCCTCCCAGCGGCTGCCGCAGCCCCGCTACCCCCCAGAGCCCCCCTTTGATCCCGAAAGGCAAGGGAGGGCTCATGGGGACAATGGTGACACCCCCCCAGAGCCCCCCTTTGATCCCGAAAGGCAAGGGAGGGCTCATGGGGACAATGGTGACACCCCCCCAGAGCCCCCCTTTGATCCCGAAAGGCGAGGGAGGGCTCATGGGGACAATGGTGACACCCCCCCAGAGCCCCCCTTTGATCCCGAAAGGCGAGGGAGGGCTCATGGGGACAATGGTGACGCTGGGGGCTGGCCCTGGGGCTGTTTGTCCCTTGTCCAGACTGGGAAGAGCTGCGGGATCCCGGGATGGGGCGCAGGGACGGGTAATTCGGGGTTGGAGCCGGAGGGGTCCCGCCGTGGGGGGAACACCGTGGGGGGTTCAGCGAGGAGCCGGGGCGCACGTCGGCGTCCCCCACCTTCCCTCCAGCCGAAATCTCTCCTTCTCCCGGCCCCAAAGCGAAGCCGCGGCTCCAGCGTCCCGGCAGCAGGAGGAAGGGGGAGCCCCTGGCGCAGGATCGTGGCGTGGGGCCAAAGCCGAGTCACCAACGAATATTTATTTGGGGAGGGGGAAGGAAGCGGATGTATGTACATATACATTCAGTCACGTACGTTTCCTCCCAGAGAAAGGCCCCGTGAACGTATATTACAGGAGAAGGTCTCCAGGTTATTATTATTTTTATCGTTATTATTATTTAAAAGCTGGGGTTGTGCCCCAAAGGGTGCGCAAGTGGCGACGGGTCCTCGCCGGCCGGGGATGCAGCAAGCCGAGAAGCTGGGGACACGTTCGGTGACATCCCTCGGGACACCTGAAGAACGCTGGACTCCATCGCTTCTCTCCCCCAGCGCATGGGGCAGCGTCCAAACCTCAGCCCGGCTCCTGCGAGCTCCTAAAACCACACCGGGGATACGTAAGGCCAGAGTTTTGGCCCCGGTCCTTCTTCCTTGGCCTCGAATCTCCTCGCCAGGCTGGGGAGGGCTTCTGTGACATCCGGAGGCTCCGGGGACGATCTCCCAGCACCGGGAGATGCCGGGAGCAGGAGGAGGGGAAGCGGTGCCACGCTCGGTGATTGTATGAGCAAGGAGGGAACATGCACGGGAGCGATTTCGTGCTCCCCTCCGCGCCCCTGCCCTGGTCTACAACGAACAATCCTCAGTCCCGCTCCCCGCCCGCCGGGGGGATGCTCGTCCCCAGCCCACCCCGCTCCCACCCTCTCCCTCGTCACTGGGGGGTATTATTCCGTGAAATTATTTCTCCCCGTGGCGCTGGCTGAGGAGGGCGCAGGCTGTACAGTGAAGCGTCCGGTTGCTCCCCAAAACACGCTGGACCCCCAGCACGGGGGAGAGCGCGGGGGGGACAGGGTGCAGCGCCCACCCCTGCAGCACGTTCCTGCTGGGGACCGAGCGGTGGCAGGAGGGTTTGGGGTCCAGCTGGCTGCGGGGCAGCCGGATACATGCCCCACACTGTCCAAAAATGGGCCCCTTGGGGCCGGGGTTAACACCAGGGGTCCCGCTCGGCTCGGCCGCGGCAGAGGCTGTCGCTGCGCTGCCAGGCGCTGTCGATGAGGCTTTGGGCGTCTTCGCATTTCTTCTTGACAGCGGCGTCCAGAGTGGCCTTGTGCAGGAGGTCGACCTGAAACACAGGCGTGGGGCGGTCAGGAAGGGAAGGAACGGCGGCCGCTCCTCCTCCTCCACCTCCACCAGACGGGAGAGGTGCCCGGGTCGTAAATACGGGGGACGGAGAGGGGACGGGGCTGTGCCAGGTTCCTCCTCGTTCCCCTCACCGGCCCGGGACGCTCACGGCCCGTGTGCCAGGGGACTCAGGCTCTGAGGGAGGAATATTAGGAAGAAATTCTTCCCTGTGCGGGGGGTGAGGCAGTGGCCCAGGGTGCCCAGAGCAGCTGTGGATGCCCCATCCCTGGAGGGGTCCAAGGCCAGGCTGGATGAGGCTTTGGGCAACCTGGGCTAGTGGGAGGTGTCCCTGCCCATGGCAGGGGGTGGCACTGGGTGGGCTGTAAGGTCCCTTCTAACCCAAACCATCCTGGGATTCTGTGAACCCCATATCCCGCGGTTATACAGACAAAGAGGAGCTCGGTGGCTCTTCGTGGGAAAGCTGGGTTCACCCTACCGGGAAAAATTCACCCGCTCCTTCCCCGCTGGCCCCGAGACGGTGGGCGCGCCGCAGCCTGACGAGCTCACCTGGTAGATGTTCCTCCACGCGACGTTCAGCGCTGAGAGGAACCTCTCCAGTTCTGTAGTGCAACTAAAATACAGGACCCAGGGGGGCAGGAACTGCTTGCGGTCCTGAGCAAACTCCTGAACACCAAGAGAGAGGTCGGGCGTCACCGCCGCGGTCCTCGCCCAGCCGCCGGCCGGCCGGTCGCGAAGCGCGGTGCTCACCAGGATGCAGTACTCCTTCCCAGCTTCCGTGGAGACGGCGGCGATGTCCGTCAGCTCCACGGTGCCCAGCGAGCGGAAAAAACTTGTCTGGCAATCCTCGTGGCAGGTAAAAGCCTTCTGGTCCGTCAGCACCAGGCAGCAAGGGACGCAGGGTGTCGGGGCAACGCCCTGGGGGATCACCTGCGCGGGGTGGGAAGAAAGGGGGGGGTTAAAATCGGGAATGAAGGAGCCTCATCGCCATGGGGAAGGCTCGGGAGAAAACCGCCCGCTCCATCCTTGGCGGACATCCCTGCCTCCGTGCCAGTTGGGCCGTGTCCCAAAGGGGCTCCGGGCGAAGGAGGGGGGCGGATGCCCCCCGGCTCGGGGGCTGTCCCCGGCTCACCCCTTTGGAGACGGCCTGGCAGAGGAACTGCATCCAGTCCGCCATCTCCTCCTCGTTCTCGGCGCTCAGCTCCAGGGAGGGCCGGTCCGTCAGGATCACCTGGAAGGAGTGGGGCCGGTCGGTGGTGTTGGAGCGCCGGCATCCCCCACACTGCTCGCCGCTGGGAGAGAGGGGGGAGGAGGGAGATCAGTGGGATCCCTGCGCTGTGCGTCACCCCCGCTCCCCAGAAGCGCTCGTTTCCCAGCTGTGACATCCCCTGGGGTTGCTCCGAGGACGGCATTCATCCTCTGCCCATCAGAGTGGAGCACGGGGGGCTTGTGGAGGTCACAGGGTGGCTCTTGGGGGGGTACGTCAGCCCTTCAGAGGCCAAATTCCCATCAGAGGGTGGGCTCAGGGTGCAAAAACCCGGAGGCAATGGGCTCATCTCCAGCTACGCGCACCAGAGCCGAAGCAAACAGGCGTCTGTCCCCAGCCAGGAGGGAGCAGGGACTCCTGCAGCACGGCCCTGATCATGATCTGCCCTGAAACACCCCCCCCGAGCATCCCGAGGGGCTCCCGGTCCCCAGACCCCCGCTGCGTCTGTCCCCCACCGCTTACCCCATGTTGATGGAGAGCAGAGGGGTGACGTCCGTGCGGTCCGGGTACTGGTACAAGATCCCGTTGCTGCCGTTGGGGAAGATGAGAAAGGTGGGAACCGGAGTCAGCTCAGCCCCAAAACCAGACAAACACCCTCTGCCGTCAGTCCCGCAGCCGCTCCCTGCCCCGCACGGCCCCGGGGGGGCTGCTACTGGACAGCCACAACCGGTGGCTTTAGCCTCCAGGGGACCAGATGGGTCCTCTCCATCTCCCAGGCAGTTCCTGGGCAGCAAACTGGTCCCAGCACCTTCTCCGCCAAGCCCCGGCTGACCCCAGTCCCGGCCCCGGCGCCCACCTGAGCACCACGAAGCAGGTCCTCCACTGCTCCTTGCCCAGGTAGGACGTCCCCGCCTTGTAGTGCAGGATGCCGTCCTTGGTGACGGCGCTTTCGGCGGAGGCGTAGCTGTTGGTGGTGGATCCCAGTGCCTCGTCCATGGGGTCTTCCCAGTGCACGAGGCCGTAGAAACGGACGAGCACGTCGCAGGCCTGCGAGAACGAGGCAGAAAAGTCAACGGGAGGGAGTCCCCCATGAGCATCCGCCGCCGATGTGACAGCCACGACACTGAACTCACCTCGCACTTGGACTCCTGGGCCACGAACTTTGCGAGGGCCAGTTTCTCCATGGTGGCATCCGTGAGGATACTGGGGTACGGGGGCTCCCGGCATCCTTTAATCATGGCGGACTTCAGGGAGACCAGGAAGAACCTGAGAGGGAGACAGAGATCTCTGATGGGATCGGGGCAAACAGCCCCTCATCTCCTTCATGGGGGTCTCGGGTCTTCCAGACCAAAGGGTCTCAAAGTCAACCCACAGAGCACAGGCAGCGGGGTTTGCGAAGTCTGAGCTCCAGGAAGGAGCCGGCTGAGCCTGGGAGACGGACACCCATCCCGACACCCGTCCCGACACCCGTCCCAGTCTGACCATCCGGTCCCCTAAGAGGTCACCTCCCTGAGCTGACAACATGCAGAGACCTGGGGATGTGCCTTTACACTCAAGATCTTGTCCCTGCGCATCCCAAGTGACACTAAGGACATGTAGTCTGGGTCACCCAGAGCCCCCGAGGCTGTCAGCCCAAGGGACAGGGTGACTGCTGTGGATATCCAGGGAGGAGACTCGGGGTTTAGCCGTGCTCCAGGAACTTCCAGCTGCCTGCAGGGTTTAGCCGCTGGCATCAAACCAAACCCCCACTGGTGGCAGGACTTTGTCACAAAGGGCTGTCACCAGAGTCTCTTGCGTTCCCCCAGGAGCCCAAGGTGCCACCCAGAGGCCCCACCGCCCGGGAGGAAAGCGCCAGGGTTTGTCACCCCATCCCTGCTTACTCCGTGAGAGCCACGTCCGCGGTGTCGAGCAGGAACTGCTTCCTCCGGTTGGTGCACACCAGCGTCACCGTCTGCTGGTCCAGCCCAACCTGTGACACATACGACCAGTTAGGAACGGTGGAGGGGGACAAGGGACAGCGAAGCAGCGCTGGACTGGCTTCTGGCCTCGGGGAGACCGTCAGTGGTCGCTCGGCTGCCCTGGTGAAGATGCGAGCAAGCTGGGTGACTGCAGACATGGCATTTGAGGAGGGATGACTTCTAACTCTCCCAGTCGCAAGGACTCACTGGTCAAGATGTTCCCCGTGGACACAGAGCCCCAGGGAAAGACCCCAGGGGCTGAGAGGTGAGGAGTGACCCCCCACCAGCCCGCTGCTCCCCCCAGGAGGGCTGACCAGGCTGCACTCACCGAGATGTAGTCCAGCTCGTTGTAGGAAACGGCTTCCTCCACCATGTAGGGCTTCTCCGCTGCCCCTGCACGGACACACAGACCATGCTGAGGGGGGGCAAAGGGGCCCCCGCACTGCCTGGGTCCAGGTGGCCGCACAGCAGCAGCGACCGACCGGCAAACCCGTGTCCCAGGCAGCACGGAGCCGTGGGCACGTGTCCCAGGGCTTATCACAGCATCAGGGGATGGTTTGGGTGGGAAGGGACCTTAAAGCCCACCCAGTGCCACCCCCTGCCATGGGCAGGGACACCTCCCACTAGCCCAGGTTGCCCAAAGCCTCATCCAGCCTGGCCTTGGCCTCATCCAACCTTGGCTTCTGGGGACATAAGTCAACCTGAGCTCCCTCCTGAGGGACAATGCTCCTGGGGACACAAGGGAAGTGACAGGAGCTTGCAGTGAAGGTAGAGAGCTATGGTGCCCTAATTTATCGACAAGCCAGGGATCAAACAAGCCTCCCTCCCTGCAGCTTCCAGGCCTCCAGGAGTTAAATCCCTGCAGCCCAGATGAGCACAGAGGCTGTCCGGTGCGATACCTTTCCGGATCAGGTAGACGTAGCAATCCGTCAGCAGGACGTAGATGAGCTGCAGGTTCCCCTCCATGTGCCCGGTGCTCATTCGGATCATCTGTGCGAAGAGAGAAGAGCTCTCAGCCTGCGGCCGATGCCGGCACAGAGCCCGGTCCTTCGGGGGGGATCGATTGCGACCGCCTTACCCTGAACAACTGCTCCTCGTTCTCCCGAAAGACGTGGATCATCAGCAGGAGGAGATGGTTGTTATCCACCCTGTGGAGAGAGACAGCAGGGGATGGACACACACGTGGGGCTGAGGGGGTCCACGAAGGACAATCCCCCCTGCACTTGTCCAGGATTTGGGCACCTGGTGGTCCCCCAAGACCTTCTCCTCCTGACCCCTTGTGCCTCATCTTCATAGACTCGCAGAACGGTTTGGGGTGGGAAGCACCTTTTCATCCCAGAAAATGATGGGCTTTGCTTCCCCAAACCAAGGACAAAGCTCGAGCTCGAGGTTGTTTGGAAGACGCCCTCCCTGCTGAGCAAACCCAGCCTCACCTGAACTCGGAGGGATGGCTCAGCTCCGAAGGGCTGCCCTGCCCTTCCTCCACCCCGGAGTCCTCGGCGCTGCTCGGGGAAGGGCTGGGCTGCTCCTTCTTCGGCTCGTGGAGAGCCTGGGTGATGGTTGTTTCCGTCTGGCCAGTCTGGGGTTCATCACTCGCCCCTCCAGACTCCTCTACTGCCCCAGCTGCTTCTCCTTCTCTGCTTTCTTCTTCTTTTTCAGGAGCCTCAGGGCTACCAGGAACATGTGCCGGTTGGCCAGGCCCTGGAGGGTCATGGTGGCCACCACCTGGTGCAGCAGCGTTTGGACTCTCGACGGTAAAGCGGTAGAAGTCCATGGGGGCTGAAATCCCCTCGCTAAAGTCGCCAGAGGACGATCCATCTGGGGTCTCCCCTGGCGTGCCAGTCCGAAAGGACTGCCCGGGGGGCTCGTGGGGGGCGATCAACCCCCCGGGGTCCAGCTGCCCATTCAGCCTGTCCATCACCTTGCTCAACGGCTGCCCCAAGCTCTCCATGGACGTGTCCTTCATCTCGGGGATGCGTAAAGCCAGCTGGCTGAGGGCAGAGCGCTCGCCACCCTCCTCCCGCCCGCCCGGGCTTGGCTCCCCAGTGGGGGCTGCGGGGCCATCGTCTCTCTGCGGTTCGTCTCGGTCGCTCAGCCCGTTGACACCGCTGTCCCCGCTGGCCTGCTGGGTCTCGGGCGCTACGGGCGCAGGGGTGTTCACCGGCTCCTCGGGCTTTGCTTTCTTCTTCTTGCCCGTTTTCTTCTTCTTGGCTAACCTGCATGGTGAGAGACCAAAAGAGACGTCACCCACCTGCGCCTGCTCAGATCTGCGCAATATGAAGAGGGGTCGAACCCTTTCCCTACAACTTTCCTTTGCAATTTTCTGTGTTGCGGAGAAATTCTTACGTCAAGAACATTTGCTCAACGTGTGGCCACACTGAGCCCCTGTCTCCATGCCAGCCATCACAAGAAAAGCAGGGTACGGATGCCATTTCCTCCCTATCCAAAAGATAAAAGCGGCATCGGCTGCTGGACGCAGCGTCTTGGGCTTCCTTTGGCTGCAAAAGGGACGTGGAGCTAAAGTGATGCGAGAGAAATCCCTGTCTCGGAGCAAGAAGGGGGAAGGTTTTGAGGACATGGGAATGCTGCGAGGGAGATGCCGGCTGGAGCCCTCTCCAGCCGAACGGCACACCGGGATGCCAGCTGCGGAAGCGTTTGGTCCTCCCATGGCACCCCAGCTGCTGCCAGGTCACTTGTTTGGGAAGCGAACGCCGTGCTCCCCTTCCCCGGTGTCTGCTGGGGAGCTGGGTGCGATGTAACCCTGCTCCTCTGCTCCTCCCAGGAAAAACAGGGTGTGAGAGCAAGACACGGGGCTGCCGGGCCGGTTCTGGGGTGCCCCCGTCCCCAGGTGCGAGCAGACAGAGCCTTGAGCTCTTCGTCTGGGTGAAGGGCTCCGAGGGATGCCCAGGGATCTGCTCCGCAAGAGTCAAACGCAGGCCAGCAGGTCTGTGGAGGCGTCTCCCTCGACAGGTTTGGCCACAAGCTCCTTGACAAACAAGAGGAAGGACGGGAGAGAAGATCTGAGACCCGGAATTGCTGCAAACCTGCCACCAGCTGGAGAAAGCTTCAAATAAAAGCCCACAGCCTCCTCTGAGCTCTCCAACACCGTCAGGCAGAGATGTTTATGTCAAGCCAGCCTGTAGGTCTACAGAGCCAAGGGCTGAGCTCTGCTGGCACCTACAGAGCACCCATGGGTGTCTGGAGGTATAAAATGACTTTATTGCGATTGTGTAAAGGCTACACCCCAGATGCTGTCTCCGTCAGGCTAGAGGAGGTGGCCCATCACCACGCTCTGGTGACAACACTCAGCTCTGTCCCTACCTGATGACCTCCAGCTCCGTGCAGCTCTCGGACTGGTCCGTTCCTTCGGGGGTGGCTCCTGCCTTCTCCTGGGAAGCTGTGTGCACCGGCGTGGTCTCGGTGGAGGACAGCACCTCGGTTTTCTCCTCGTTGAAGGGGTTGTAGCGCTGCGTCGGGCTCTTCACGGAAGCCTTGCTGCCGTTCACCTCCGAGGCGGTGGAGCGCGGGCAGCTGAGCGTGTCCGTGAGGTCTCCATCTGCAAAGACAAGAAGCAAAGAGCGGGATGAAAGTCAGCTCGGGCAGCTGGGTCACGTCAAATCAAGCGAAGCTGCGTGGCGGGGGCTCGGGGCACTACACGGTCACCGTACTGCTCGCAGTGACACCACCCCGGGCACCGGCACAGCGCCGTCAGACTGGCTCAGCTTCCGAGATCGCTGCGGGCAGCGGGCTGTGTGCGAGGAGGGACAGAGGCCAGCGCCATCGCTCTGTGTTTTGTACCCGCTGCAATTTAGACAACGCCTGGAAATAACAGCTCAGTCACCCAGGAGCCGGCAGCCGGATTAAATAGGAGAGGTGGAGTCCTTGGGAAGGAACTTGAGGGGTCTTGGGGCCACGGTAGGAAGATGACAGCGAGTTAATGAGGCTGCTGCCCCGCATCGTGGCTTCTCCCCGGTGGTGGGGTCTTGGGAAGATGCTCGGTGGGCTAAAAGGGTGGAACCGGAGCCGGGCCATTCAGCAGCGATCCTTACGGAGCTGGCTGCTTTTCTCCGCTTGCCCAAGACACACACGGGGGGCTGGAAGGGTGGTGGAGGGGGGGGACACGGCATTCACCGGGGTCCGAGGACAGCAGGCTGCACAGACAGGTCTCAGCACACCCAGCTCGGCCCGTGTTAGTCTTCAGAGGGAAAAGGAGCAGCGGAGAGGGGCTGCAGGAGTCATGCGTGGAGTTATCCGGCCACAAAGTGATGGTTAAAGGAAGGTTACCCACGCCCTTCTCCTCTCCAGCACCCGTCGTTTCCGAAGGCAGCTGGAAACCTCTCGCGAGACAGAGAGAGACCCCTCCTGAAGGAAACCACAGCCCTGGCAGAGGGATTCGGGGGCGCAGGACTGGAGCAGAAAAAGGAAACCTCTTGTAAAAATCTAACGAAGGCAGTTTTGTGATGGGCAGTTTCAAAACGCTGCGTTGTTCTGCCGAAACGCCGGCCCGGCAGCGTGGAGGGTGCCAAGGGAAGGAAATCGGGGAGATTCTTCATGTCTAACATTAAAGGGAAAATAAAACATTTGAAAGCTACAGAGGCTCGAAGCCTGGGGCTGAAACCCCCAAAATGAACGTTATTTCTTTTCCCTAAACCCTGCCGGTTCTGTTGAGACAAAACAATCCTTGTCCAAAATATAGAATTTTACCCCAAAAATGCGTTTGCTGAAAACAGGGAACTGTCCCAACGCCCTCACCCTCTCGGTGTACAAACGGCATCAGCCAGCCGGCGGGGCGGGGGGTCAGGATGGAGCCTTTGCTGCGGCCGAGGTTTGCTCAGCACCCTGTAACCCAGCCCGGAGCAGCGGGGGAGCGCACCACAGCCGTGCACGCCTCCGAAAACCGGAGGGATCTGCCCCCAGCATCCCTTGGCTTCTCCCAGCCCGCGCCCAACACCCACGGTTAAGTTTCTCGCTGGGTGTCGGGTTTAGAAATGTGGTTTTTTACCCTCAAGCTTCAGGGAGACATTAAACCATCTCGGTGAGCATCTCTGCGCGTGGGCTAAGAAAGAAGAGGGGGAGCGCGTTAGAGCCCTGGAGCCATCCACATGGAATTCAGGCAGAATTTCCTGAAATAAATACCGGCTGTTTGGACCCAAGGCTCCATCCAGCTGCCCAGGACAGAGCGCGGGTGTATTTCCTCCGGGGGTAAAGCAAGTCTCCTGCTCCCGTGACGTGCGAAGGGTACGCACAGGGACCGCGTGGGGAGGAAGGACAACAAGTTCCTCTAAAATGGGCACGTGCTCTTGGCCGTAAAGGCCAGACATAGCTGAGAAGTTGGTTTTAAAAGTGGTAAAATAAGAATTAAAAAAAAAAGAAGTGCAGCGATCCAAACTGCTGTGGTTTCGAGAGATGTTCTGACACAGGAGAGCAGGGTCCAAGGAAAAGAAAGCCTGCCACATTAATCCCAACAACAGCCCCCAATTTAAAGAAAGCAGAATGAATCCTGCTGTTTCCCAGGGCTTTCAGGAAATCGGTGACAGCGGATCAGTTTTTCAATCAGCGTGCTTTGCCCCAAAGAGGAAATTTCCAGTGTAGGCTCAGCCGGCACATCACGCTCAGTTTGGACGGCCTCTGAGCCTGCCAGCGTCGTGACAGTGACAATTTTGCAGCTTTTTGACCTGGTGTAAAGGTTCCTTTGCCAACACAGCCACAGCCCCGCACTCAAAACTCCAGCCTCGTGTCTGCTACACCCAACATCGGGGCAGACCCATCCGGAGGACATGGAGGCATCGTCAGGGGCAGGAAAACATCCCTCTGCCCTGGGACGTGCGTGTCCCCACGCACCGGGAGTTGGGGAAAGCTTTGCCCGTGCGCTCAGATGAGACACACCATTTCCCACCTTGGGGGATTTTTTTTTCGGCTCCTTTCTGCCTCTACTGAATTCCATCAAGATGTGGCGGTTGCTTGTTAAAGAACTGAAGTGGGGAAGCATGCAGCAAGCTTGAGGTGGCAGCAATGCAGAGAGAAAAACCAAAATGTTGTAACAGATGAGTATGTCCCACCTTCCCAGTCTCTGCTGGGCATGGTCTGCATTGCTGGAAAGACATCTCCAAAATCATAATCTACAAAAACGAGGGATAAAACTCAGGATTAGAAACACAAGTAGTGGGGAGGGAGCTGGGGGGAGAGGGGAGAGTGTAAAGGGGATTTGGGGAGGAAGATGGGGAAGGAGAGAAACAAAACAATCTTCCACCGAGATCTGAAACGCATGAGAAAATAGTTAGGGAACACGGATGCAAACGGCAACGGCTGTTCCGGCTGGATGTTTGCGTGAGGGGAGCTGCAACGGGACCAGCGAAGGATGACGGCCCCCTTGTGCGAGCTGCTGGAAAGCTAAACCAGAAAAATTGGTCGGTGTCATCCAGGGCTTGTGTATCTCATCAGGGATGCCCTCTGAGAAGCAATTTAATCACTCCGTGCCTCAGTTTCCCCACTTTGCACTTAGGGTGATGTCTGACTCATTGATGTTTGCAAAGCCAGGGGTCTGATTAAAGGGAAAAACTTCTCCTCTGATCCTAAAACCCTGGCTCCAGCTCCACCCCGGGGCAGCGAGATGCTCCTGTTGAAATGATGAGCAGTGACATAGTTATTGAAGTCGCATCCCTCCACGGCGGAGGAGCAGGGGCAATGCCTGTCCTCCTGGGCTCAGACACCGCCACCGTCCTGGTCCTGCCGCTGGGGATGGCAAACCCCTCTCTGCCTGGGGAAACCGAGGCACAGAGCACAGCCCCTGCCTGGACACACAGACTAGCTTGTGATGATGCCAGAACCAAAATCTAGCTCCAAAATCTCCTGGATCCCTACTCTACGGGCTGGAGCACGTAACCAAGCCCAAGTGACAGCCCTTGCCCGGTCAGCAGGGACAGGCAGGAGGCGTGCTGGCACCGAGACGTGTTCTCCTGAGCGAGGAACCGGAATACAAACCCAGGGGATGCAGCAAGCACCGAAACGGCTGCTTAGGCCAAACCTCTGCGGACGGAGAACCTTCCTCCCGTGACTTCTATTGCTGGGCTCTGTGTGCTGTCTCCGACTTACCTCGGACGCTGGAGGTTTGGCACAAAAAAGTTTCCAAAAGCAAACCTTGCACGCTTACGCACGAGTGCAGGTGTCGGGGGTGAGCCCAAAACAGCGCTGTGCTACCCAGTCCTTTGCTAAAACAACGCAAACGCCCATCCCGGGCTGTTCCTTCCCAGCATCTGTAATGTCGGTGGTTTTATCTCGCACGTGAAAGGCAACTGGCGGACCCTGGTCTCGGAGGGAACCCGTCTGTACGCGGGCTCAGTCCGGAATTCACTGCACCCAGCTAACAGCACCCATCGTCCCATCCATTCCACAATCCCCTCGTCTCGCTCTGTTCAAACCGACATCAACAGGGCCATAGTATTTTGGATTAGGACCAGCTGCTCCTCCAGGTGAACGTGCCCCATGCAGGACAGAGCTCCCTGCTCCAGCCCAGCGCGGGTTACACGAGGTAGCTGCCTTCTCACTTCGTCAGGAACATCCTCCAGCCCAATCCAATGGAGATAAGGGGGGGAGCTGACAGTTTATCAGGGTGCTCAAGTTAAAATGCATAAAGAGGGACAAACAGCACCTCTGAGACCCCCGGCTGCCTTTCCTCAGACCGCACACATGGAGAAAAGACTCTGGACCACCCCCAGCATATGACTGCAAAAGCAGCCGTTAAAGGTCCTCTGCAGCCCGGCGCCCCTGCTCTGAGCTGGCAGCCACACTCAGGTACAGGCATGGCTTTGACTCCATGGGGAGGTTTCTCCAGTTCTTGCTAAAGAAAAAACATCCCCCAGGACAGAAACGTGGCCCGAGGGGACCAGCAGGGAAAGTCCTCTCCCAGTCTGAGACAAAGGGGTTGTCCACAGCTTAAATGCTGGGATTTGGTCTCTCCCAGCCCATCATTTGCTGCCTCATTCGGCGTCTCATGCAGCAGCTCAGGCGAAGGAGACGTGGGAGCACGCACCCACCTCCAACAACCCACTGACCTTCGCTGGACGGAGCGATGGCGCTGTCGTCCCATTCCAGGTTGGTGGAGGTGACCGAGTTGAAGGAGTTGAGGGACAGGCTGTCCGAGCCGTGCACCGAGCTGGGCAAGCGGTCCTCAAAATCTAGCAGGTACTGAGGTTTGTAGTAATCCGGCATGTACGGGGCCAGGTCCAGGTACGGAGCGTCCTGCAGAGGAGAGAGTCAGGCTCTGAGCCATGCACAGTTATTAGCGCAGTGGAGACAACAGGGCTGTCCTTCTGTCTGTCCGTTTCTGCCGCCTTCCTGAGGAAACCCAACAGCTTCACGGTGACGCCGAGGGTTAGCCAGTGGCTTTGTGTTTACCTGGAGGGATGCCAGCATTTCGTACCACGCTTGCAGAGCTCAACTCTGAGCTTTAGATGAGATATTGGGAAGAAATTCTTCCCTGTGCAGGGGTGAGGCAGTGGCCCAGGGTGCCCAGAGCAGCTGTGGATGCCCCATCCCTGGAGGGGTTCAAGGCCAGGCTGGATGAGGCTTTGGGCAACCTGGGCTAGTGGGAGGTGCCCCTGCCCACGGGTGGGACTTGATGGGCTTTAAGGTCCCTTCCCACCCAAACCGATCTGGGATTCTAGGATTCTATGAACTCCTTTATCTCCATCGATCTGCCCCACAGCTGGCTTCCCCGTACCTGCCTCCTTCCTCTTCTGAGCAACAGGAATAAATCCCGTTGCTGGATCTCCAAAGACCCTCGCCTAAAACCCTAAAGCTCCTAACATGGGAGCTTCATGTTTTCAGCCCAACAAGAAGGTACATCCTGGACCCCTGACACCCAGGACTCCCCCTGCTCCGCACAGAGCCAGGATAAACCCTCACCAGATCCAAGTCAAAGCGGATGAACTCCAGCCCAGACACCAGCGTTAAGAACAAGGTCAGATGATCGTGGCTGCAAACCAGGGCGTTCCTGCAGCGTGGACGAAACAGAAGAGCTTTAGAGATGGGGGAAAGAGAAGAAACAGCTACAAGTGCTCTTCTGTTTTCTTGGTGGCACATCTCCGAGCTGCCGTATAAACAGCCCCAGAGCTGCGAGCCGGCTCTTCACCTCCGAAGAGCAACGGCAGAGCTTCAGGGCAGATCCGTGCGGCTCGGAGCAGGCAGGAATTCCCCACGTGCTGTCCCCAAACCGAGCTACCGCCAGATTTCCAGGCGACCACCAGACAAGAGAGGTCCCTGGACAAGAGCTCAGCATCTTTTTGGAAAACAGGGAATAATATAAAGAGTAAATCTGGGACTGCGAGTAAAAGCAGCGAGTAGGAGAGATGCTTGGAGGACCCCCATACAGGGCAGTGCACCCACATCTGGGAACTTGAAATGATGCAAAACCTCCACAAAACCCTCAAGGAAAGGTCAGATCCTGCTTTTTCCCCACCAGGCTGGCTTCTGACAGCCCGAAGGGATGCCAACCCGTGCCCGAACGAGGAGCTGGGATACTCACTTGACGTAGTACTTGTGCAGCAGGCTTAGGTTCTCCTGGAACAGCCTCAAGTAGCTCTCCAAGGAGTTTTCGTTGAGGGCTAGGTACAGCCATGCCCGGCCTGAAAAGAAAACAGCAGAGAGATTTATCTGTGGGGCAACGCCTAAGAAATAATCACAGATCAGTTAAAACCCGTCAGATCCTTCACTCGCATTCGTATCATTGCAGGGGAGCAACTGACCGTTGGGGAAATCTGGGGGAAAATTCCAGCAGGAGATGAAGGTGCAGACTCGTGATTTGGGGTGGGAATGGGAATAAGAGTCTGGGTGGTAGCTGGTTGAGAAGCAGAGACAAAACTGAGTCTCTCTAGCGAGACGGGAGCCCCGCTGGAAATCAGGAGACAGGAGAGGCGGAGGGAGAATCGCTCCAAATCAGCGCAGGTGCAGCCTGAGATATTACAGAAATTCCGGTGCAGAGAAGGGTGATGGTGGAGCCTCCGCTCTCACCGGTACGGGGCTTGGGATAATCGCGGAGAGAGGTCTCTGGTCACCGTCCTGCGTCAAAAGTGGCCTCGATGGTCCCACACATCCGCTACAGACAACTCACAGCAGGGGAGAAGCAGCATCGGGCAAACGACAGCTACAGAGAGATGTTCTGGGGTGAGAGAGGGGATGCCTCCTGTCTGCCAGAAACCTTCCCAGCACAGCCCAGATCGCTTCGGTTTCACGGCAACAGAATCAGAGCTACGTCTCTGACCCAACACCTGATCCTGCGACACGGTGCCGTTATTTCTAGAGCTGTCACGCAACAACGGCAGGAATCCCACCTCCTCGGCCTGAGCAAAGTGACCCGGACTCAGCGGGGAGCTGCCTGCAGCCCCAGCCCTCGAAAATGCAGCCAGGACAACCTGCCTGGGCCTCCTGCCAGATGTCCCCAAACCCAGGTTTGTCCTCGGAGCCGGGGCAGTGTCTGTAAATACTCACTGCGTCCCAAGTTGGTGGCCACGTGCTGAAGCACTTCGATCTGTTTGATGGCTTCCCGGCGGGTGAAGTGAACGACCAGCACCCAGTAGCCCGAGGAAAGGTCTTGCAGGCTGGAAGAAAAAGGGCTTCGTTATCTCCATCCCAATTACTGCCTAGATGGCTTCCCCATGCTGAAGCTACATGCTAGGCAATGTATGGTGAGAATCACAGAATCACGAAGGTTGGAACAAACCTCAAGGATCATCCAGTCCAACCATCAACCCAACCCCACCCAACCCACTGACCCATGTCCCCAAGCCCCACATCCACACGATTCTTGACCCCCTCCAGGGACGGTGACTCCCCCACGTCCCTGGGCAGCCTGTTCCAACCCCTCATCACTCTTTCAATGAAGAAATTTTTTCTCCTCTCCAGCCTAAACCTCCCCTGGCGCAACTTGAGGCCGTTTCCTCTTGTCCCATCCCTTGTTCCTTCAGAGCAGAGCCCAGCCCCCCTCCCTGCCCCCTCCTTTCAGCAGCTGTAGAGA
>WKFP01013975.1:53684-65441 GCA_011057875.1 Pterocles orientalis | reverse complement strand
AGCCCCCCTCCCTGCCCCCTCCTTTCAGCAGCTGTAGAGAGTGATGGGGTCTCCCCTCAGCCTCCTCTTCTCCAGCCTGAACCCCCCCAGCTCCCTCGGCCGCTCCTCGGCAGCCCTGTGCTCCAGAAACACCGCAGCAGCCCCGAGGCAGGCTCCGCACTTACCCGTAGAGCAGAGCGTGGTCCAGATACTCGCAGAGCCGCTGCAGGACCTTGTCGTGGTTTCTGATGGCCGGCGTCTCATCTTCGCAGGCAGCAAAGTAGCTCTGCAGCTGCAAAAAGAAGATGCAGGATGGGTGAAACGCCCTTCTACAGCCCACCGAGGAGGCAGCCGGAGATGCCAACACACTCGCAGCCAGCATTAAATAGCTTTTTAATATCTCAGCTTGCTAAACCTTGATGCAGGTTACTTACAGGGCGTAGCAATTGCTTTTAAGAGTACCCCAAAGGCAGCAGCTCCTAAGGAGAGTCTCATCCACAAAGACTCGTCCACATTTGCGCGGCCGCAGCGGCACAACCAACTTCCCTGTCTGCTGAGCCGTCGGGCTGAGCTGCGCAGCCCACACCACGGCGGGGTTTCGGTGGCTCCTCCGCAGCGGTGCAGCCATCGCAAAGCCGTTCGGAAGAGAAATAAATCAAGGCTCTGATCTTTCTGCGTCTGCCATGGACGAGGTCTCAGGATCTCGCCGTGGGAAACCCTGGCTGGGGAGAGACGTTGCTTCCAGGTGTAAAAGATGCCCTGAGCCCAGGAGCCTCCTTCGTGCAGCGCACGTGTTAATTCTGTGCGAAATCTCAGCGCGGTTTCAGCACCCCGGGAAGAGAGAGGTTTGCCTGTTACAGGCGGCTCGAGTAAGCGCCGCGATGCCGGGTATTGACACCAGGCAGCGGAGAGCTGTCCCAGGCTTTCAAACATGGGCTGGAAGGGATTGCCTGGCCGCACAGCAGCGGGGATGCGGATACAACGGAGGCACGTGCACGTGGGAAAAAGGCGGCTCAATTAATCCCGAGTCGCTCGCCTCCTCCACTGGGGCGAGGCTACACAGCTACAGCTCTCTCGAAAAAATCAGGACGGCTTGACTCACCCTCGGTTAACCCGTTCGCAGCTGCAAAGTCAGCTCTGAAGTCAGTGCTGGCCCCGTGCTCTAATTACACCAGCCCTGGGAGGCTCGACACGGCGTAAATCGCTTTTTTTGCTTCTGCCAAACCTGCTAGAAATCCCCTTACACCCAACTCCTCCTGCCCCCAGAGCTTACAGAGCTATTTAGGTCCCCGTCTCGCACACACTTGGCGTTCAGGCGGGGGGATTACTCACCCAGGGTGTAATCTCAGCTGGACGTGCCGCCGTTATTTACTCTGGCTGGCACGGTTCGGCTGAGCCACGGCATCACCCGTACGTTCATTATTTTGGTGATCCAATAGGGCTTTGCCAAACCTCACCAGTTTGATTTAAAAACCTAAAATGTGATGGTATCATGCTTGTCGAGTCTGACCTGCCCCCAGAAGCTGGTTTCTCCTCTGGAATTCTCACTAGAGCCAGAGAAGGTCCTTTAGAACATCATCCAGTCTCTATGTAAATATTATCAACGGGACAGAGAACACCTCACGGCCCCTGCTCCGTTAAAAATAAGAATATATCTAGCTCAGCGCCCTCCTGGCTTAAAAACCTTGACTCTCTCCGGAGCTCTTGGGTAAGACGGGAGAGCCAGGTGTGTTCTGCACAGAGCAGGTCCCAGCCCTTCCGTGGGAAAGAACTGCCGAGCCGGAATCATCGCAGCCAAATCCCCTCGTCCGATGGCAGGGCGCAGCTCAGCCCGTCCCTGTCCCATCTCGTCTGGAGGGTAAATCCCCTGGGGAAGGAAACACGCAATAACATTTTGTTTGCAGAGCCACCCATGGGTGCTCCGGTGATGCACAACACCCAGGTGAGACCCGAAGCGTTTCAGCTCAGCAGCTCTTATCCATTTTTTGGGAAGAAGCCGTCCCAGAAGATTTAACAGGCAGCCCAGACCCCTGAAATCCCACTGTTCAAGAAGAATTTCTCCCGCAGCTGGTGTTTTAAGCTCACTCCTGCAGCGAGGACACTAAAAAAAGAAATAAAGTTGTAATTTAGAGCCGCATCCTTCTGGAAACGGATAGACAGAGCCATGGGGGATGTCCTCCAAGAGCCGTCTGGTGCTCACTACAATATCCCATTTCTGGGGAAACTGAGGCAGGAAGCAAAGCCCCTGCCAAAGGATGCCCGGCTCGACCCAGCCAGGCTGCTGCCTCTGCAGAGAGCTGGGGCATCCTCCAAGGAGGGATCCTGCGCCAGGGGTTTCTGCAGGATCTGCGCTGGCTTGGGGAAACGCCGCTGTGGGAGACAGCTACGGGAAAATAAAAATAACCCAGCCCTACGTTAGCTTACCACTAAGCCCAAGGAGCCACTCAGCCAGCTCGGGGAGGTCATCTCAGAGGGAACTTGGAGCCTGTCGGTGCCACCGACCGGAGGAAATCCCC
Organism: Pterocles orientalis; assembly: GCA_011057875.1. Taxonomy (NCBI): domain Eukaryota; kingdom Metazoa; phylum Chordata; class Aves; order Pterocliformes; family Pteroclidae; genus Pterocles; species Pterocles orientalis. Next base: position 62,946 of record WKFP01013975.1, on the reverse strand, counting down.
GTGACAGAGGCTCCAAGCTTGGGCAGCAGAAGAGATGAGCAAATAGAAGCATTTCCTCTTTTTTTCTTTCCTTCCTTCTCCAAAAATAATTTTGATCTTTGTTACAGCCCGTCCTGCAGCCGGCTCACTGCTCCCAACCCTCTCCATCGCTACACGGCCCGATCTGCTCCCACCGTCAGAGGGACGGTCACCAGCCGGCGGCTGTCTCATCTCAGCATCTCCCAACGTCGAGAAGCACCAGGGAATTTCTGAAAACCACATTTCTCCTCCCTAGAAAAGCCAAATCTTCCCCCTGCTGAAGGGATCTAGGTCTGAAGGGCTCGTTCTGGGTTATCTCAAGGCTTGGCGTGACCTTTAGCTGCTCTGCGATGAGCACGCAGCCGCCTTTGGGGGAACGCCGCCGGAAAACCCAGCCTTGTCCAGTGCAAACCCACCTCAAAAAGCTTCCGATCTGTCCCTCTGCAACGTCAGGAGCCAGCGGACGAGCCGCTGTGGCCGTGCTTCGCTCAGAGTCACGGGCTCACGCCAGCCCTGCGCACGTGGGACCCGGCCAGCGGGAAATGCACACTCAGCAGTTTCAGATTTGGATTCGGGCACTCCAAATCACGGCATTTTAGGAACAGTGGGTCACAGGGAAGCGCACCAAGGGCTCGTGCCTGCCTGCACACACAAGGATGTGCCACCACTGTCCCCAGATGTCGGGACAGCGCCATTTCCAGCATCCCTCCAAAATAAACACGTCCGAGGGCTTACGGCCCCGAGCAAAAGATGCGGGCAACTTGCTGGAGCACAACAGGCCCCATAAAGATCATGGAGGCGAATCCCCGCCGAGCCACCACACGTCCCGGGAGGAAACAAGACGGAACAAGCCTGAGGATCCCCTGGGTGCCATCACCCCCACGGCGAGGGTGGCGAAAGGCTGGGGCTTGCGAAAGCTGATGGGGAGGCGTTTGGCTTGGGAAGAGGGGTGAAGACACACACGGAGGAAAGGCACGGTGGAGTAACTTCCCCAGCTGGAGACCCAAATCCAGTTGCATTGTTTCCCAAAGGCCTGCTCCAAGACCCACGTTGCCCAAAATCTGTCGGAATTAAGACCTTGAGCATCTTGGGGCAGAAGAACAGACCAGGGACGATCCCAGCCCCAGCCCTGATCAGCGGCACAGGCAGTTGATGTGGCACTGCCCTGGAAAATGGCATTTCCACGGAGCGTTGGCTTCTCTCCTGTAAATCGCTACAAACCACAAATGAATAACTTCAACCCAACCTCTCCCTACCCACGGCGTGGCGGACGGACCTGTCTGGGAGGTGATGACCAAGCATTATGAAGCATCCCCAAAGCAGCTCCCTGCCATACCGGGGCAGCAAGCCGGGCTGGAGCCGGGGAAAATCAGGAAGGAGGCAAGCAAGAAGGTTGAAAAGGATTAACCAAGCATGACGGTGGTCATCTTGGGGTTTTTCGGAGAGATGCTCTTCCCCTCGCCTCCTCTGCATTCCCAACCCAGAAGGCTGAAGGCTGGCTCGGATGGAGGACTCGTGTGGGGCACGGCGAATGCCTCGAGCCCTCACCCAGGGCTATTTATAGACATTCCTGTGGCCAAAATAAGTGCTGTTGGCACGCAGAAGGCATCTCCGCCATTCACCGCGACCATTCCGCGGCCCCGGCTGGGTCTGAGCGCCGGCATTGCGACAGCGTGGGACAAAACCCTCTTTGGCAAACCAGTTACAAAAGCTCCTCCAGAGCCCAAACACTCGAGGCTGGGGAACTAAACACGCTTCAGAAAGCAGAGCAGAGGGACGTTCGTCCCAAAGGAACAGAGGGATGGTTTGCATGGAGGCGAACACGGGGTTTGCACTCTGAACAATTGCACCTTGCCCCATTGAGAAGGTGGATTTAATCACCGTTTATCAATCAGGAGTTGATTTTTTTAATTTTTTTTTTTCTGCAGTGACACACCACACCCCGCTCCAGCACACACGAGAAAGGATAATCCTTGCACAACTTTATAGCTTACTAATTGCGCCGGTTCTCAATGAGCACGGAGCTCTCCAGGTCTATTTGCAGAGCTCCTGTGTTGCAAGAGATGCCAAAAAACCAATCGGGCAGGCAGGCTTTCAAGTCCGTTCTCCAAATCTAATCGTTCTCATGGTGTTTGAAATCTCTCCAGTATTTCCACCACCTTATTGAAATACTGAAACGCACTCTCCTGACCTGTTCCCAGCTGGCCACGACCCAACCGAGTCTCCGTCTCCCCTCCATCAATCTGCCCCGCAGATGTTCCACCAGCAGCTTTCCGACACCGAGTTCATTTCCCTTCTTCTTGGTATTTCCCTGGCAGGACAAACACGGTGAAAGAAAAGCAAACAGCCCGGTCGGGCACTCCAGCTCCCTAACCACGGCGCTCGCTGCGTGGGAAAGGCGACAGCCGCTCCGAAACCCGCTTTCCCACCCCCAGCACACGGACTGCGAGGGGTTTTCTTCAGCTGCAGGAACACAAAACGAAAGCAGGACCACCAAGCAGCGAGTGGACAGCCAAACCTACCAGAAACTGCAGCAGCTTTTTTTCTGCCTCAATTTCTGTCCTCTCACCGCCTTCCCCAGCAGCTGGAATTAAACCCTCTCCAAGCTATCAAGCTGGTGATTTTCTTTCAGGACAGGATTTCATGAGCCATCCAGGCAGGCAGCTGGAGATGGAAAAATTTTGCTAGACTCAGAACCCTCCCCAAACCTGCTCCCAGCATCGTGCTGCAGGACGGGAGGATGGTGGTGAGTTACCCATCGCATTGCCCAGCCAGAACAACCCTCAGCAGCGAGAGCAAACCCGCAGGGCTTCCTGGGAACGCAGCTCTAACGACGCGATTAAAAAAAATGCTGATTCAGCAGCAGTCAGCTCTGGGGCTTGGCGCTCAGTCTGGGGCTGCAGCCGGAGCTCAGCACCCTCAGGAGCTCCAGGGAGCACCAAAAAAAAGGTGGCAGGAGACTGACCTTGTCCCAGGCAGGCGGTGGCAGCTCGATCCCAAGGGAACAGGCAATGGGACAGGCACACAGAAGGTAGAAAAGCCACCAGCACTCTCCTAGCTGCTCAGGGGATTGCAGACATTCAACAGCAAACGGATAAAGACGAAGCCGAACTATCCTGCTTGGAAAACTCATTATTTTCCACGCCAGCCATAAATTTCAAGGCAGGGATGTTTTTCTCTCTTGTAGAACACAAAGCCCTAAAACTCCAGCTCCAGCAGGATGTTTTGGAGGTTGCACACACAATCTGACTCAATATTTCTTACAACAAGCTTCCAAACCAGCGCCCATCCTCGGTACACCTCGCCTTGGGGCTTTCCCCGTGAAATACGTCAGCACGCTCAGAGCAGCGGCACGTTGAAGGGACCAGCAGCGACACTGAAGCAGCCTGGAGAGAAACCGAGCGTGTGTGTGACCTGCAGAGACAGGAGCCTGGAGCAGGTGAAGCTGAAACCCCCAGCAAAGATGCTCCGTGGCTGCAAATGCAGAGCTTTGAAACATTTACAATCCAGCGCTGTCACCTCCTGGGACACGTACGCCCATCAGCTCCCACACCCCCAAGGCTTTTCCAGGGCTTTCCGTCATTATTTCTGAGCAGCAAACCTCGCAGAAGGCTGGACCTGTGCGTGGCTCAGCCAAGGACAGGATTTTTTTCATTATTTCTGAGCAGCAAACCCCGCAGAAGGCTGGACCTGCGCGTGGCTTGGCCAAGGACAGGATTTTTTTGCAGTGGTGACACCTCGCAGATCACAGGGAGCATCCCGTTCCTTCATCACGGCAAGCAGAGCAGGGGACGGGCACGGAGCTGGCAGCTGTGGAACAGGATCCCTGTGCTCAGGGAAGGCAGACGGAAAGGTCACGCGCTCGGCACAACAGAAAAGAAAAGATTTCATGGGAAGGAAAAAAACAAATCCGGGTGGTGAACACATCAAAACAAGCGAGCGCGGGGTGCTTGTGCCCTGCAAGTCTTGGTAACGGCGGGGCTCCCGCAGAGAGCTGCTGCTTACTCACGCGCCGACTTTGAATCTCTCCCCATCGAGCAAGTCCTCAGCCCGCAGTTATTTCTGTTTCTCTTCTTGGACCAGGATATCAGCAGGGGGAAAGCTGAGATCACTCAACAGCCGCTGAAGTTGGGCAATCGGAGCAGAGAGGCCTGGAGGCATTGCTTCAGCTCCTCGTACAAAACCCACCGCTGCAATCCGTCCTCCCAAACCCACCGCTCCCCAGCGAAACGCTTTGCCTTAGTGGCAGGCGAAGAAATGGGATTTTTTTTCTCCTCAAAAGGCAATCACAGCCTCGTCCACCAGCCGATCCAGAGCTGATTTTGAGAAATGTCTCTTTACACTGAGGGGAGGCAAACATCACTTCAGGTACCCACAGAATCCAATCCCCTGCAACTGCGGACAACCAACCTCGTATTGTCACCAGGATGCAGCGTTAGAATTTCCAAAGAGATAAACCTTGAAATATTCAAGTAACCCAAGAAATACACAGCTGTGCTCTCAGCAGAGCCACAGCAAACAGCTTTCTTTGCCCATCAAACAGCAGCAAAGCCCTTAGAGGACCACCAAAATAAGCAGTGTCAGAGCTATAACCGTCTTAAAGCACCTGAGCAACCCTTGTGTCTTCGTGGCTGACTTACGAGCTCCGTGAGGTTGCTGCAAGCTTCGGCCACGGCTCTATTCGGCTGTTTTCACATCTCCAGGATTGCTACCTCTGCGTCTCGGCGGCTGGGCTAAATAAACCCACCCAGGCGGAGATGAGCACGTTCTCTGCACGATTCGAGGAGGGATGCTCCGCTCCTCTCCAGGACACGGGCACTACGCCATCCCCAAATCTATCCTCCCTCACCGTGCAGGAGAAGCTGCAAAAACAGAGCTCGGGGAGCCCGGGGGGACTACAAAGACATTTCCGTGGTGCAGGGCTGAAAATGGGATTTGGAGACAGGGAGAAAAGGCACAGCACTAATTCACTGTGGGGAAGTGGAAACCCTCCCAAAGTCACGCATAGAGAGAGCAGAGCCAGAGCTTTTGGCAAGAGCTCCTGCAACGGCAGCAAAAAACCATCGCTGCACCCGATTGACATGCACCAAGGATCGGCTGCTCTAGAGTTCATGGGAATGGGTGTCCTTCAAAGCCAGCAGGAAAGCCAGAAAAACAGAGAGCGCCCCAAAATCTTGGATTCTGAGCTCTTTTCTAAGTTTAGCTCCTGGAATTGCCAAAACCAAGCATTTTTTAAAGACTTTGCATTTGCCTCATCATCACCGGCAGCAATAAATCTCTCCGTAACCTGCTGCCGTGTCCAGGAGGTCACGGAAATCCAACAAGAGAACACAAAACATCCATGCCATCAGCTTCAGCATGGGCCAGGTCACCTGGGATAGCTCTTAGCTACCGGGAGATGCTTGGCCAGCGATGGATATGAAGCTGTCGGCGTTTCTAGCAAGCTTATCGTGGCAAGAATTCAACCGGGAGGCACCAGGAGGCAGCTCTCATCCCACTGCTGCCGTGTACAGTAATATTTCCTAGAAGAAGACAACAAGGAAGAGGATGCACAGGAATGGGTGAATGCACGCTGAGCCAAAACATGCCCATCTCCAGCCTTCTGCCTCTGTAAAACCCTAATTCTTCAAAATAAATCAGAGTCGGGCATCAATGTGCAGAGGAATTTGGGCTGGAGCACGGCCCTCTTAGCAGAGAGCAGGGCGAGGGAGCACTGGGTGAGAAATGGGAAAAGAAACGGTCAGGAGACAGAAGGAACAAGCATCACACTGTCTGCATCCTCAGAGCAGAAAGCACTGCCCTCTGAATCAATTTCTATCTCCCAGGGAGGACGAGCTGTAGATGGGAAATCACCACCACGCTCACAGGACCCGCGGACGTGTGTTGGAATCAAAGCCGGGACCCAACTCGCCACGGCTGAGCTTTCCCAGCCTCTCCTCAAGCCACCAAGAACAGAATCCTCTCGACACCTCTCCAGCTGCAGAGGGCAATTTTGTCCCAATTAGATGTTTTCCCTCTCTCAGACCTCTGCAGCCCACGGCAAAGCCACCGCTCACCTCTGAGATACGGCTGAAATATGTGAACTGTCCAGACCCGGCACTCGGGCAGCACACAGAGGAACCCACAGGTTTGTAACCACCCCCCCAGGCAGATGTGCAACCTACTTTTCCCAGCTGTGCTCCATCCCTCCTGTATTTCTAGGAAAACGAGAGATAAAGTCCCGTTCACTGAGGCTGAAGGGATTAGCTTGGAATCAAAGCCCCTTTTTTTTTTTTTGCTGTTGATTTGTACAGAATTTACTCCCTGCTTCTGCGCTGACCCCCCAGCCCCTGAAATTCAGAAGCACCCTGGAGAAATCAAAGTCCCAGCCAGGTGAAGTCCCAGCCACGGCTCTCCGTGGCACAAACCCTGCCCAGGGCTGTGCGGCTACTCGTTGCCTTCTCCATCGGAGGCAGAGGGAAGCTGATGGTTTTCCCGGGGCCGCTCGGTGAAAATAAGGCACGTTCCAAAGCCTGACATCGTAACCAGGTGCCTCAGCCTTCGCTGGTGGTTTGTCTCAGTTTACCCAGCCTCAAAGCGGGGTTTTAGTCCTGGCTGCCTTTGAAAACAACGTTTGACTTGCAGACCACGGGCTGCTGAGTCCACAAACTCCTCTTTGGGTCTGAAGCTGAGAAAATAAAATCTGTTATGACCTGGCCAAAAAGCAGCGTGGAGAGGATCACCACAAACACATCCAAACCCTCCGCTCTACACCTCCAACCTGCACCGACGGCAAAAGTAAAGAGCGAGCAGCCTACGCGCTGGGAGGCTTTTGAAATCAGTGGTGAGATACTTGGAAAACTCCTCCGCACCCCTGACACAATCCCAGCGACGAGGAGTTGCTCAAGACAGACCCAGAGGTAGGGAGAGGAGGACGATCGAGAGCTGGATTTCCCAGCGTGCCAACAGGGCGTGGGAAAGGTGTACCTGCTCCCCTAACCCACTGCCTTACTCCTGCCACTAAAAAAAAGAGAAATATTGGGAACTGAGGGCTGAAGTCAGCCAGGAAAAATGGGCAGCGCCGTAGCTGAAGGGCAGCGATGTCCCCGAGGAAGGAGAACGGGATCCTGGGGCTGAAAAGCAGGCGTGTGCCAGCGCTGAACTTTTGCCACGCGGTTGAGTCTGGTTTCGTTGGGATGGTATAAATAAGTCCACCAGCCTGAAGTCTCATGTAGGTTCCTCCATTTCCCTGAGCTCTGAACTGAACAGGAATGCAAAAGGAGCAGCACTAAAAAAAATCCCCAAATCCTCTTCACCATTGGACCAAGATGGGAGTTGGCAGAGATTGAGGCCGGTCGAGGCAGAGATGTGTTGGCAGATGAGTCCTGTTCAAGTAGGATAATAATTCAAATAACCATCATGTTGATTCTGTAGCATTTCCAACAGGGATCCCCAAGGATTTTCTGAATTCAGATCAATTATGTCCAATGAATCCTGTGCGGGAAGTAGTATATCCTTATAAATATTGGGGAAACTGAGGCAGTAGTGCTGCAGAGCATTGTAACAGAGCTTGAAGTAGGCTGAACATCCAGTAATTTCCAGGTAAATTAAAGATTATCCTTAATTTTTAGAGGACAGACAGATGACAGACCAGAGGACAGGGTCACCCATGGAAGAGAAGAAAAAGGTTGGAAGAGGTTTGTACCCCCATCCTGCATCCCAGAGGAGATGTCAGGCCATCCATTCCTTAATAGCGCCGGGAATTCACTCGATGGTCTTCATAAGACAAGTTTTCACGGATTAATCTGTGTCAGGACACATTGCAGATCCCAGGAAAACTCCTGCTCCATAAAGCAGTGGAAACCCAACAATCGGGGAGAAATGTCAGAAAGCTTCCTTTCCCCAAAACTTGGGATGAAAACAAACACGAGTCGCTTTACCTTCTCCAAGGGAACCTGTGTTTTCTCCCAAAGATGTCTGGAGCTCACACATGGACCAAGCGGGACAAGTGGCCCAACCCAAATCTGTCCTTACAACTCCTGTGACCACCCCAGACCCTAGCATCCTCGTCCCCTTCGTGTAGACGCACCCCACCAAAGAGACGGGCTTTAGGAAATGCTCTCGCCAGCAGCAAGGAGAAACAAGGGGCAAGCAGAAGGAGAAGGCGAGGGACGAGGTATGACGACGGCACACGTCTTCAGGGCCCTTGTTTCGAGGGCTCAGACCAGGGCTCAAACCACGGCGAGTGCGCGGCTGGAGGAAGGACCTCTCGAAAGAGGGTTTCACGCTGGACTCGTCCAGATCCCCCCACCGCACAGCCCCGGGAAAAGGGTCCCCCCAGGATCCCCCGAGTCCTGTCCACAAGAGAAACACTTCAGAAAGGGGGAGCCCCGAGGGGGAACCAGCAGAGAGGGAAGTTCCTGGGGGTGACCCTGGCAGTGTCCCTTGGGCAGGGTGGGACAGAGGGTGACCCCACACCCCCAGGGGTGACTCTGGGCTGTTCCATGGCACCAGCAAAAAGGATGCCTCTGACCTCACATGTCAGGGGGTCCCCAGGGACACCCCCAAACCCGCACAGAGGAATCCCTCAGGGTGTCCCCTGCCTCTGGCAGAGGGGATGGCAGGGTGTCCTTGACCCCGCACTCCTGTCCCAAAGAGTCCCCCAGAGTCCCTGGGGTGTTCTCAGCCCCCCCACCTTCGGGGGTAGAGGAGTGTCCCTAGGGACTGTCCCTCAGCCCCACATCTCCGGTGTTGGTGTGTATCCAGGAGTGTCCCCCGGCCCTGCACCTCAGGCAGAGGCGGTCCCCAGGGACACCCCAAGGCAAAGGGGTCCCCAGGCCCACAGCTCTTGTACAAATGTTCCCCAGGGCTGTCCCCAAGCCCATGGGCCTTTCACAAAGCATCCCCACGGCTGTCCCCAAGCCCACAGCCCCTGCACAGGGGTCCCAAGGGCTGTCCCCAGGCCCACAGCCCTTGCACAAGGGTCCCCAGGGCTGTCCCCAAGGCCACAGCCCCTGCACAGGGGTCCCCAGGGCTGTCCCCAGGCCCACAGCCCCTGCACAGGGGTCCCCAGGGCGTGTCCCCAGGCCCACAGCCCCTGCACAGGGGTCCCCAGGGCTGTCCCCAGGCCCACAGCCCCTGCACAGGGGTCCCCAGGGCTGTCCCCAAGGCCACAGCCCCTGCACAGGAGTCCCCAGAGCCATCCCAGGGCTGTCCCCAGGCCCACAGCCCCTGCACAGGGGTCCCCAGGGCTGTCCCCAGGCCC
>WKFP01013975.1:28835-53095 GCA_011057875.1 Pterocles orientalis | reverse complement strand
CTTCACCTCCGACGGCTCCATGGCTCCGCCGCCCTCCGCTGCCGCCGCCGCCGCCCGCCGCCGCCTCGCCCGCCCGGCAGAGGCCGAGTGCCGGCCCGCCCGCCGGGCCCGCTCACCGCCCCGCCGCCCTCCCCCGCCGGCCGGCTCCGTCCTGCCGGCTGCCCCGGCCCGGCCCGGCCCGGCCCCGGCCCGCGGGCTGCGGGGTGGCGGCCTGTCCGCGGCGCTCAGCGCTCCATGGCCGCGCCGGGGCCCCCCGCGGAGGCCGCGGAGGCGAACGGGGCCCCGCGGGGAAGGAGGGAGCGGAGCGGGGCCGCACTCGTGACGGGCAGCGCGCTCCGCCAGGAACTGAGGTCAGGCGGGAGGGAGGGGAGCGGCGCTGCCCGGCCCCGCCGCCCGGCACCGGGGAACGCCCCGCGGGCCGCCCTGCCCGCCCCGGGAGGGGGTGTGAGGGGACAGGAGGGGAGATGGCGCTGGGGACAGTGAGGGACAGGAGGGGAGATGGCGCTGGGGACAGTGAGGGGATGTGAGGGGAGATGGCGCTGGGGACAGTGAGGGGATGTGAGGGGTGGCGCTGGGTCCTTCTCAGGCCTGGGTTCAGTGAGGGAACAAGGGGAGATGATGTTGGGGACAGTGAGGGGACATGAGGGGGATGAGGGGAGATGGTGTTGGGTCCCTCACAGCCCCCTGAGGGGACACAGGGGGACAGCAGTGTTGGGTGCCTGTTGAAGGACACACGGTGGGGTCAGCAGGCCCCAGTCTGGGGACACCAGGCAGGTGGCCACCGGACCACCCGGTCTCCCGGCCAGGGCCCAGCCCACGGCTCTGCTGCCCTTTGAGGTGCTGGCCAGGCAGAGTGCAGAGGCTTCCTGAAGGTGGGGGTTAAAGAAATAAAACATAAAATGAACAATAAACCCTCCTCCCGAGATTCAGGGGAAAGCCCTGACGCTGGGGCTGTCCCTCAGGACTGGCCGCTTATCCCTCTTGCTACATCCACCCCTGACAACTGAAAATGGAACCAAAAGTAAAAGTAATTAAAAAAGGAAAAGGCAGCAGCCCTCCCGGCACCATTCCCACCCCTTCCTCTGCAAATAACCTGCTGGCAGGGAAGGGCTGGGCTGAGCAAACTCTTGGATGGAGAAAACACGCCAGGCCCAGCCTGCTCTTGTCGCAGGAACGGCCCAGCCAGTCTAACAGCTTTGGAAACTACAGGAGAAACTCCCAGGGAAGGGAGCACAGCTCGTTAGCACTTGGGTTAAAACTGAGCCAACTCACAAAACTCTTCTTTTCTCAGCTCCCCGCCAGCGCCAGCGGCTGGAGAAGCAGAAGTTGCATTGACTGAGATCCCAACAAGGATCAGAGCTTGTCTCGGCACCTGGGGAAGAAGGTCAACTTCTGCCAAACCCAGGGGAGACGAGAGGGAAACAACACCACTGAAATGCAAACACAACCACTTAGTAGCAGTCCTGAGCGTCCAACATTTAAGCTAAAGTCAGCCCCTTTTGAAGAAGCCCGACAGATCCAACGCACCATTTTTTATTCTTTACTGGTGAGTTTTAGGATTTAAAGCACGCTCAGGGTATAAAGAAAACCATCTGTACAGCACCCGCCAGCAGGTCAGTGCATCTGTTTGCATTCCTCATTGCTCTGGAGGCATTAGACACAGCATAGCGTATGCACCTGTATAATCCCATGGTATGGCAGACTTCCCGCTCTCCTACAATTTTCCTGGAATGCCCCAAGTCTCTGTTTTACTCCAAGTAAAATGAGTTGGTTGTAATCCCTTAAAGTACCCACCACACAATTATGGATTTACATGGAAAATTCCCTGCTCCCAGCATTTAAAGACAGCTCCCATTCTCCCTGGACAAACTCAGGAGGAACCATCCCACTCCTACCACGATAATCTGCTTCCTACCCTCTTCCCAAGAGAGTTTCAACTCTTTGGTCAGCTCGAAGTTAGCATGAAGAACATTACCACCAAGAGAGGAGCCACCAGGCGTCTGTCACAAATTAATAGCAAGGAAGGACAGAACGAGTCACCGAGGTGTATCATCTCCTGCGGCATCCTCCCAAGATACACACCTTATGCCGTGCAGTCACAGGACACTTCAATAATGTCGCCAGTGATCCGGAAGGAAATTAAAGAGACACAGAAAACATTTCAGGAAGTAGCAGTACAGATTTAGGCAAGAAAAAAGTTAGGATTAGGAAAAAACAAGGAAAAAACCTGAGGTTGATCAGGGTAAGTAAACAGCAAGCCTTGTATCTCATGACCAACACGCAGCCCTGCGAGCACCTCCATTTCCACAACCAGGCACGAGTGTTTTGACTTTGAAACATTTTCATTTGTTAACAAAGGGACTGAGAACTAGGCACTCCTTTGGCAGCTGCTGTTGTGATGATTCCAGCCACTCACATCCTTCTCTGCACGACTCAAGGCTGGTACTGGCAACCACCACAGCACCTTGTAATTAGTAAGCTTGGTTGTCAGAGACAATTTTGTAACAGTGGAGTGATTACGCTTCCGAGGGGATCCTTCACCCCCCGTTTACCTCAGGGAAAGAAGAGGTAGAGCAGATCATTGACGTAAAGCCGGAGTGGATCCAAAGCCAGGCTGGCCAGCAGGATTTCCCAGATCCCATTCTGGTGACATACCCGCCCAGCAAGGAGTTCACTGGGCAAAGCAGCACCAGGCACGTGCTAAAACCATGAGGCTGCAGAGAAGCGAGGCAGCAGACCTGCGTGCGGGGCTCTGTGGAATTTATGAGTGATGGCTCAGCCACGTCTCTTCTGTTGACCATTTTCTAAACTATTCCGGTGCAGGAAGTGGTGTGATGCAATGCTCACCTCTCTGCATCCAGCTCCTGCCCTTCATGCAGCCTCTGCACCCACGTGAGTACTCAAAAAAACCCTCAGTTGTCATCTTTAAACTCTAAACCTCCGGGAGAATCCCTGCTCTTACTCCTCAAGCATCCATAAAAGATTACCAAGGACAGGCCACCAGCTTGGACTAAACTTTACATTTATCACGAACCTCTCAGGGCCGTATGAGGGGCTGCAGATTTAGGAGTGCTCATGCCCCGATTCAGACAATCCCAAATGTGAACCACGCTGTTATGGTTTCGTTAATTTGCACTTCTTTACCAAAATGAAGGAGAAAGCACAAGGCTCAAGTGCTCAGAATAATTTTCAAACAGTCAGAGCATTTAGTCCTTAAATCACGGCCCAGCAGAAGAAAGCACAAATATTTTGGCTGTATGAAGATGCTGAGCAGGGCTCTAGCACCACACGTGTTAAAACCATCCCCTTTGCCACCCCAAGACCAGAATTCAAAATGTCGTTTTGCCCTCCTAATTAATATCTGCCTGAATGACATAACTTCGCTCCAGCAGTGACAACAGCATCACATGTAGAGCTCTGAGCACGTGAGGAGGAAACCACTGTCCAGGAACTGCTTCGTCAGGCAGCTGATTCATAACCCTTCGCGTTTTTTAGTGTCTGCTCAGCGGGGACTAACGTTCATGGCTCTTGGGAGAGTTGATTTAATGGTGAAAAACTCAGTGCCTGTCTCAAGGAAAAGTACGTCTGTTTTTCAAGAGATGAGAAAGGAATTACTGCTCCGTGAGACAAATTTTGCTGCTTAGGATTAGGGGACTGCACCACAAATTTCCGAGGAGGAAGATCCTCTGCTCCCCCTTTCCATATCACAGGACACTAAGAGAACAGGACTTCTTAAAAAAATGTTTTTTCTAACTAAAACTGTCATGAGCTTTCTAGGGATAGAAATGCCAATTTTTTTCATGTCCCAAGAGATTAACTTCCAGCTCCAGAAAAGTAAAACCAACTGTCCCCTCATCTGGCTGGAAATGAGGTATTTATGTAGGGGACAGGAGGAGTGCCTCGATCACTCTTCCAGCACAGTGGCCATGTGACACGTTTTGGGTTTTCTCTGATGCTCTTCCACTTCCAAGTCCTGTCTGAAGGATTCAACAGCGCATCTCCGTAGAGGGGGAATACCTGAATTTCTCACACCTATTCCCAGGTCCTGCCACGTGGAATTATTTAAACCACAGATTTCTACTCATTATGTTCAAAATGCCAACAGTTACTTTAAGGAAATTCTATTGGCTTTGGGGAAAAAAAAAAAAAGCCAGAGAAGGATTTGAGTGCAAAGATGCTGACCTCAGAAATACAGACAGACCAATCAAGCAACATTATGATAAAGTGTTTATTCATTGTTTTAAATATCAAATTTTTTTTTTTACACATCAATTTTGTTGATAAACAGTCCCCAAATATTAAAAAAAAAAAATCAAAAAAAGAATCAAGTGTGTATTACTTTGGGCAGAACCACATCCCATTCTCTGATGACACAACCGCTCCTCCCTTCACCACCCGCGAGGACAACCGCAGCGCGTTCAGCCCAGAAGAGTAAATGACACAAACGCAACCAGCTTTAGGATTCCTGAGTATTGATTCCCTCAAGTTCCTTTAAGTGAGTTTGTAAAACTCTTTAAGCTAAAAAGCATCAGTCAAAGAGTAAACCAAACTGCTACGCATCTGGATCACGGACTAAGCTACGTCTACACAGTGCAGGAAGAAATCTCTTGAACGCTTCAGAAAGGAATGACGTACACGAAACCGGCCCCTTTTTCCAAGCTGACTTCCAGGAGAGGCAGGCAAAAATACCTCTTGATTTCTCCTCTTTGAATTCATGGTAGAGTTCTGGGGGGCCGTTTGGCAAGAAGTCCAAGTCTGGTGAAGAAACCTCTAGGATCTGTTCCTCCTTTTCTTTGTAAATGGCATAGTGCTCTAAAGAAAACTTATCTGGAAGTTGAGCATTCGGCAAATACACTTAAATATTGCTACTTTTGAGGAGAGGAGACAGCAAGAGGGAGAGACAAAGACAGAAAGAAGGGAACATCTCTAGGAGGTACAAGGTTAACAGTCCTGGAGACCACGTGTCTCCGCAGAAAGTTGACCACACGTAGCAAGAAGGCAGATTGTCACGATACCGCAGCGTAGCTCAGCTCTGTCCAGCAGCAGGTAACCGTGCCAGGGACCGCCACCAGGAAACAATTTCCTCCTCTTGTCAGAATTATCTGTGCCCAGTAGCTCTCAGATGTCAACATTTCACTAAACATCACCTCTAAACTCACCTAGAGCCTCAGGGGCGGAAATCTGCGTTCAGCAAGAGGCCAAGTAAATTCCTTCAGGATCTTTAAGGAAAATAATACATCTTGGGAACCCACAGCGAGGTACACGACCAGAGCGGCTTCAGGAAACACCCAGACACCAGCTCTACAGACCCGCAAGGGTCTCCGCAGGCATTTCCATCTTTATGAAGCAGTTTCTGAGTGTTGTTTTATTCTCTATAGATGGACTTTTCATCCTGAAATGATTTTGCTAAGCTGATGTGACATCAGTACGTTGGAGCAGTGATGAATGAGGAGGGGAAGAGAGTAAAAAGCTTCATTTTAGGCCGGAGTACATGGCTCCCTGGAAACCTGAACAGCTTTTGGCCCTACCTTTACCCCCGGCTCTAGCCAACAAGCTGTAGCAGGTCTGCCATCCCGGCGTAAATAGAAGGATTCCCACTTTGTGGGCCAGGCAAGCGCAGAGACCGGTTAAAGAATTGCTAAAGCTGAGCAAAGGATGTGTGCACACAGCAGAGGACACACGAGCACGGTAAAACAGAAGACAGCTTTGAGACAGCGTTCGCTAAATACAAGTCCTATTACGTCTTATTTTAACCTTAAATACCCACCACTGCCCAGATTTTCTCCAAAATACATCTTGCCCCTAAAAAAATTATCCTCTAATGTAGCAGCACGTAGCCATTCACTCAAATTAAGAGATTGAAATCACCAGGCTTGGACCAACTTGCTAAAATAGTTTTACAAGTATTCATCAGTTGGGGGTCAGGCTTTGCTTCTAGCAGTTCAGAGAAAGTCACCCAGGAAATTCTAGCACTCTCGATAAACACTTCAGCACAGCTTTGGCAGAAGGGCAGATTTCAAAAATTATATTTGACAAAGAATAAAACTGAGCGTTGAAGCAAGTTGGCTGATGCTCTAAAGCTCTCCTAGCATAAATTCTGTCTATGCAGTCTAAATAAACGTGGCCACACAACTGGAGCCTTTAACCAGTTTGGTGCGAAGCAGCAGCACTTCATTTAGCTCTTAGCAATCGCTTCTAAAAACATAAAGTGTAAATACGAGAAGGGTATAACATGGAATGGCTAATGTCTGACGCTTCAGGAAGCGGGCAGCAGATGAACCTGCAGGCTGAGGGCGCAAATTCAGCTCTCGCACGTCCAAGAGGGCCAACTGCAGCTGGTATCCGCGTACCAGACGGGGGCTCGCTCCCGGGACCACCTCACTGAGACCCGCGGCGTGAATCAGGAGCAGATTCGGCTGCTTTAGAGTGAGGATGCTGTGGGGCTGAGAGCTGGGAGCCTTGTTCTTTTGACAGAGAACCAGCTGCAGATGGGAATGGGTCTAGTATTTCTTAAGGAGAGAGATCTGATGACTCTGTACCAGCCCAGGCGTTATCCTTTACAGAGAGGGCTTTAGCAGATCTGAGGTGCTCTTTGCAAGGAGAATGCTTAAAAAACTGCAGCAGAGCTAACTCTGACCACCTGAACGGTAAATAAAGATCATAAACCTGGAGTCTTGCCTCGGTAACTCATCCTGAACAAAGCTTCAAGTGAATTACTCGATGCTGCTCCGGCAAGAGCTCCCCAAACAGCCAAGTGCTGCTTCCTACACACGCACGGAGCAACGCTCGCTGCCGGCATCACAAGTCGTGGGAGATGAGCCCCAGGCCGAGCTGGTATGTTCAAAGCTCTGTTCCACAGACAGAGGAATGCCTTCAAGCTCTGTAAAAGATCTCCTGGCTGCCCAAGCATCTAATAAAAAACCTGACAACCATCGCTCACCGACATCAGAAACTCCTGCAAGTTCACAGATGGAACCAAATTTGTGTTGGTTTTCAATGCCACCCTGCACAAAAAAAAATAAAAATAGAAAGCCTAGCGTACACGTAGGCAAATCTGCTAAGCAACAGGGAAAATGAAACACCAGGAACACAGGCCTGAGACAATGATAACGACAAATGAAAGCCGTGAACAAAACATGTTTCCAGCCGCTGCGGAGCCATCACTTCAGGTTTAGCTCAAAGCAGAAAGTTCAAGATGAACACTTGACACAAAGCCACTTCTGACATTTGCTAGTGAGCCCGTGTCAAAGTTCCTACTTAAAATTTGGTATCATGTTTTAGCCATGCTTTCCTTCCCCAGCCCCAGCCCCAACAGTGTTTCTGGGGCTCTGCAGAGCATCAAAAAGTTCATCCTCCCCCAAAAAAAAAGCATCTGGAAAGGGCTTCCTACAGCACAGCCTCGGCGAGTCCTCATCACGCAGGTTCCTCACCAGGGGCTGCCCCAAAGGCCACGGTGGTTGTAACGCAGAAGCCACGTCAGTGCATTTGTTTCACAAACCCTTTTTGGGGAGCCCGCGCTCTTCAAGAGGTATTTTAGTACCCCACCAGCCGCTACACGCTTCCACAGTTTGCATTTCCGCAGCCGAGAGGCCAATCATCCCCAAATATCGCGATAAACTAGTGCAAAGCAGATTTTCTTTATTCTTCTGATCGCACCCCCGCTCGGTGCACAGAGAACGCGGCCGCCGGAACAGTTTGTTCTTCCAGGGGCAGAGGGGGTTGAAGAGCCATCACACACATGGTTGGTTTGTTAAATAATTTCATCGTTAAGGTTTTGCCTTTAAGTGGTTGAGTTTGTTCTTTTGTAGGGGGGGAACATGATGTGGGAAAACTAGAAAAAAAAAAAATGTAAAAACACTCCTTCTCCCTCCCCCTCCCCGCTACAATTAATACCAGCACATCTTCAAATAAGTTAAAACATCTCTAAGTTTTGGTAGCACCAAATTCTATCCCTTCCCTTCTTCTATCCCCACGCTGTAAACTTGAACACACTGGCCCAAGAGCATAAAAGGGTTTGGCAAAAACAGGCGGCAGCCTTCCCCGTGCACACACAAAACCACACGCTTCCCAAACCCCCCTCCACCCCTCGCTCCTCTTGCAAAATGTCACACGTCTGTGGGCACCTACATACCTCTAGTAGCTGCCGTAATAGTTTCATCAGTGTCACAGCTGGACACGGGGTTACAGAGCGCAGGAGACCTAAAACCGGGACAAATCCACAAAGTCTGTCTGGACGAGCGCTGTTCCGTGTCTGCGCCACACCGAGCTCAGCGTGCGCCTCCTGTCCCGCGCACGCACGGTCAATTCACTTCACAACCTGCTCTGCGCTGGACAGGGCGGCGATCTGAATGGCTTCTGCTTTTTATTCGTAACATTGGAGCTTATTCTAAAATTGTACATTTAAATAAAACCACGAATTTTCATCCAGTATGCATAATTCAGAGCTATCCTGTCCACACGCTAGGACATTTTTTTTCTTTTTAAAAGGCCAAATCTAACGAGTAAAACACAAGAGACAAGTTACTTTGGCTGCAAATAATTAAAAAATCTGGCTCAACATTCTGCTTGTACATTGTGGTGGATAATTTAGAGACGTCCTTTAAAAGAAAAGACACCCCAGTCAGCTACCTCTTCCGTAGTTACTAGGAACAACGATACCCTTGGCTAGCAAAATGAGGAGAGCGAGATCTGCGTTTCCATCCGCTTGCTGCAAAGCCTCAAGAGCTTCCTGCGTGGTAAAACCAGCGCCGAGGATCCGATCAACGTCAGCCGCAGGGAAAGCAGGTGGAGAAGCACCCGAGGTAAGTCCGGTGTAGGCAGCTGGCGGTTCCTCACAGCCACCCAACAGCCACGGACCCCGAGGAGCAGAAGTGCTGCTTCTCCCAGGTGCTCCTGCGAGCAGGCTCCCAGTATCTTGAGATGCACCTTCATCCAGAGCAGGTGTAGAGGAAACGGATGCGTTTTGTTCCACAGTCGGACTAGTTGGGCTCTGAAAGCCTTCTGCCAAAACCTCCCCCTGCTCAGAGCTCTGGTGCTGGTCAGATGTTGCTGCAGAATTCAGTAAGATGAAATCACTCTTAGCCGAAACCTTCTGAATTTCTAAAGCACCTTCTCCGAGAGCAGGCTGCACGTGACTGACGGACCCAGTGCTGATGTTTTCTACGCCCGAATGACAAAGTTGTTTCCCCTCCGCTCTTCCACCTTCAGACCTCCCCTCGCAGAAGGAACAACTCTGTTCCTGGCTGGCTGGATCTGAGCCTTTCTGCTCATCTTCAGAAAGCCTCTCCTGGTGCGCCGCTGGATCTCTGCGAACCATTTCCAGCTGAGAGATTTCTTCAGATGCAGAGATTTTACATTCTCCTTTCCGACTGATAATCAAGAGTTTGTGAAGCTCTTTCAAGGCTGATGCTAGAGATGGGCATGGCTCTTCTGAAGGTCTTCCTGGATCCGTGTCCAGCTGGTGGATGCTGGAGGGGGAAGAGCTGTCTTCAGCTGCCAAATTAGACAACTCATTATTTGCAGGAATTTCACTAATGCTTTTAGACTGCAGGACATCACCAGCGGAAAGCGGATCACCCAAGGAGGATGCAGACTTCAGGGACTCCACCTCCATAGAAAATGCATCCGCATTCAGGTCAGATACGCTTTTATTCTCAGCCTGCTGCTTCTGCTCGCTTGCTGAGCTGCGTGCTTCAGCTACAGACTGCTCAACGACATCTACTTCCATGAAGGTTTCCGTATGCGTACAGCTACAGGAGGCTGACGTTCGGATACTCCCTTTTGCACAGGAAAGACCTGCTTTCTCCAGTCCATCTCCTCTCGTTTCCGCAGGAGGATTTGCTGGCTGGCTGGCTTCTTCCACAGCAGGTTCCTCAACCCCTCCAACGTGGCAAGGACGTTCCCGGTCAGTTGGCTCAGTTTGCTTCTCCAGATGTTCTTTCTCCGGTTCTTTGCACGTCTGATGGTCTATGGGGAGCTCATGTTCTTGCTCCTGTTCTACAGACACACAGATATCTTTATTTTGCCCGTGTTTAGCAGCAGCGTCAGCCAAACTATTTTCTTTTGTCACTTCCAAAGGATGTTCCTGACCACGGTCTTGTTCGTTAGTGTTGCATTCCTTTAGACTGTCAGCAAGAAATGTTTCTGTGAGTGTCTCCTGGGAAAGGCAAGCTGGCTTGCAACAGGTTATGTCCCCCGTCTGGGGAGAAGGGTCGTTATTTGCCACGGAAGCATTGTTGGAAAGATGCTGTAGAGGATGTTCCTTTTCTGGGGTTATCTGGCATTCGGTTGAAGACTCAAAGGACCTGACAGCTCTAGGATCAATGGGCTCTGCGAGGCTAGATTCGGATGAGCAAACGGAAGCAGGGGCAGAGACAGAACGATCAAGTAATTGATTTGTGGGATTACAGATCTTGGAATTTAGTCCTGAAGACTGGACTGGATTTTGAAACCCATCAGAAGCTGGTAATGAGGGCATTTCCAGTGAGGTAGTTTCTTTGTCACTATTCTCTAACAGAAGACAGAAAGAAAAAAGCCGTTAGGACACACGAGAGCCGCTGTTTTCACTGTAGTAGTGAAAAACTTATAAACCAGAGGCTGTAAATACCTGGTCTGTGGCCCACTCCAGCTGCAGTAAACACACACTACATGCATCAAGGCTTCTGACGCTCTGTTTGGATTAGGAAACAAACACACCAGACTCGTGTTAGCATTCAGAGCACACCACATGCAGGGTTACAGTCCTGCCACCTCACGGCTCCCCTCCCCACTGTCCATCACGACAGCGTGCGAGCAGCAGGAGCTCCTCACCTTCGCTGCCTTCCTGAAGGAGCTCTGCCTGGGAAATTCGTTACGACAAGGCAAAAAAACCCCCCTCAAAACTCTGCTGGAGAACAATTACAGGCTGGTCTGTACTGTCTACGCTGCAGAGTGTCCGTGGGTGATACCAGACACTGGATAAAATCTACGCAGCACAAGACACGTGTCTAGCGCCGTACTGGTTTGTTCTCCTTACGGCTGGAGATACTCAGGAGCCAGGTTTCAGGGAAACGAGAACTGAGATGGCAACACAGTTCTCGGACTGTGCTCCCAGCGGCGACTGCTAGGAGCCATCAAGAGAAACAGCACGAACACCGGCTTGCTACAAGGGAAGCGTAAAGAAAAGGGGGTGAAAGACAGAAACACCGCAAAGGAACTGCTGCCCGAGGCTGGAAAGAGCAAAGCAAAGGAAGGGATGGCTAGAAGTCAAACTCAGCTCCCTGCTTCCTCCTCCACACAGAGAACGGCTGAAGTGCAGATCAATATCAGCAGCACCAAACCCTGGGTCTCGTTATCAGGACAGATTCAATAAGTGAAGCTATCTTGCTAACGTATCAGCTCTCACGCTCCTGTTACACCTCTGCAGCGACTGTTGCTGTAAGCGCCTGTTCTTCCGTTCAAGCCCTGCTCTGTCCAGTGTCACATATCCAAACGATGATCCCGATTTTGTGCTGCATGATTTGTTACGTTAGTTCCCTTTCCCTTCCCAGAGGCCTCCAAACTCAGTGGTTTTAAACACACACCACTGGTTTACATGAAGCCTTTCTCTTTTTACAGATGCCCAGGTGGCTCACCCGTACAGCCAGGATTTCCTTGAAGTTCCTCACCATGGAAGAAATCTGCCTTTTCCACCTCAGCTACTGGTTTCTTTTATTTTTCATCAAATAAAAACGGTGCACAACATGCTGTGATACCGCACCTCTGACCAATACACTTGGGTAGAAAACGCAGCAGCGCCTGCACAGAGCACTCCCTCCCTTCTGTTGGCTGCACCTCTGCTCTTAATGCAGCGACAACAACTCGGCAACTCTGGGGTATTAAAAGCCAGAATGGTCCTGCAGGTTTTCAGGCTGCTCATCTTTCGTAAGGGTGGCAAAGAGGCTTGTGACACACGGTACAGAGGAAAACTGGAGGGATGTCTCTCTCTTTCTACGTGGTATGTTTACGTTCACGCCCTCTCTTCCCATCCCAGTCCTTTAGAGAGGAAGCAGAACTGCCTCTTGACTCAGTGGACTGGTAAAAAAGGTCCAATCTGCAGGGATCTGCAGCCATTTAGGCAGCAGCAGAAGCTGGTATTCTGCCAACCACTCCTCAGCGTCATCCTTCCGAGACCCATCATCATCCTCCTGCTGGGCTGTCTCCAGGAGCTGAGTCCCAGCCCCATCACGGACATCGATCCAGCTAACGCAAGGAACAAGCTCTTCTCCACAAAGCGCACCGTCAGGGATTAATTCCCCTCTACATTAGGAAAAGCCTGAGGTGCGTATGCGGTGGCAGCGCCTTTCTTCTGCCCAGGCTGCCTGGATGAAAAGCTGTACGGGGGTAAGCTGCCCGAATACACTTCCTCCTAAAGCAACTGCACTTTTCCTGCCAGTTTCGGAAATCCTCCATAACCACCGAGATTCCCAGCGGTGGTGGGGAACACACTGCAGATGGACAGCAAGGAGCAAGCTCTCGGACATAAACGAAGCAGACGTGGAGGATCCAGATCCCAGTGAAACAGCCCAGGACCCACTACCACCTCGGCTGCCTTTCCCTAGGTGTTGAAAACACCACCAAGTCAGCCGAGAGAAATCATGAGGTTCCCTAAAGTGAGCTTCGGGGGGTTAAATAAAGCTCAAGAATAACCCCGGTGCATTCCAAAATGAGAACTTCAATAACCTACAGATGAACGCAGCAATTTCTGCGGTGCCGTCTACCAGAAGGCAGCGACAAGAACACAGGATGTGTGGAGAGCTGAGCTTCCCTCGTCCTACATCACATCCTCTCCCTCTGCAGCTTCCTGTCCTTCCCTTGGTTTTCCTGGTACCGCACAGCAGCCTCTAACAGTTTGGGAAGAGAGGGGAAGGATATATGTTAATATTCTGACACTTTAGGATACAGCCTGTGGGCCAGGGGCTTTAACACGTCTGAGACTTACACACCGTCCGCCCAACCCAGACCCACCTCGGTCTGTGCGCTGGTGCTCTACAGGCACCAAGTCAGCACCGAAAATGGGCTCCCTGCCCTCACCAATCTCTGACGTTCCCCTGGGGCTCAGCACGGACGGAGAATGGCCGACTGCTGCTGAGTCTGAACAAAGCCACGCGGTCTGTAGAACCGGACTGGTACAAACACAGCCTTGGTTCAAGTCATTTTGGGCACTTTTCATTTTAAAGCACTTGACTAAAATGCTTTTATAGTAAAGACACACCTACTCTGGGGCCAGACTTTTGCTTTTATTCGACCCTTCCAGCAGAGAACCAAGTCTGATGGCTGCGAAGTCTCATCCAAAATGGGGAGAGAGCAAAAACCAACCCAGGCTTCATCAGGCTCCAAATTTTAACAGGAAAAGAACTAATATTTACCTCTGCACATTTTCTCTGCCAGGTTACGGGAAGAGCCACGAGCCCAGCTACCGAGTCTGACCCTTAGCTACACCAAAACCTCCCAGGGGCAGGGTCAAATCTGTGTCTGTGTTTCTCTCTACTTGCTGCAAATTCAAATTTGGCTTTAAAAGCCAAACATGCAAACCATTTCTTGCCGATTCATTAAAGCCAGGCCTTCCTCTCCAGGTTTTTACATCTCTGGAAAACTTAAAATGGAAGAAAAATGGTCAAAGAGACCAACAAGTGCAGTCCTGTGCTCCCCTTAGTGTAAGCAACTTCGTTATTTGCAGAAAAGTCACTGCTTAGTCTTTGGACTATCAAGCGGCAATTGGGAAGCGTTAACAAAAAATTTCAGTGCATCACAACTGGTTTTATATCTAGATGTGGTTAAATCTGGTTATCACACTTCAATTTTAAATATGGGCATGCTAGAGTCTTAAAAAATCAGCAATAAAAATGTTGAAGAAATCAACTTTATCAGCTTAAACACGACCCGGCAAAGAGTTCTGCACGGGTCAGGGGAAAAGAATCTTCCTGCGTGCTCTCAGAGGAAAACTGAGCAGTAAACCCCAAATGTCTCTATAAAACACTGGCATATAAAGTGTTATATTTAAAAGTTTTGGAAAAGGCCTAAAAAATACGCTTTGGGAGGTATTCAAAGCTTCACTGTAATAGCAAGGGAAAAAAAAAATGAACTTTCCTTTAGTCAAAAGCTGAAGTTAAGGGAGGAGTGAAACAGAAAATCTGGGTTTCAAACAGTTTCGTAGCTCAGCTTTCAGCTCTTTTGGCATCTCCACAAAATTTTGGAGTTACCAAAATCTTCCGTAGCCCCGTCAGTCTGCACGTGTGCAGCTCGGGGATTCCAGAGGCACAGGGAACAACACTCCGGGGAGGGTGACAACGCTCTTTGCAGGTCACATTGAAGGCTGATGATTTATGTTAGGACATGAATTCAGCTGCTTCTTTTGAAATTTAGAGCAACAATAATCCTCCGTAACAGAAGCGATTCCCCTTCCCAGGGCACAAGCACCATTCGATGGAAAAAATGCCGAAATAGCGCTATTTCTAAAAATTGTCATCAACTTTTGTCCAGAGATTTGTACTTACTGCTGCAGCTCCTCTATTTTCACAAGCTGCAGCTATTAAGAACAAGCTTTGTGGAAGTCTCCACAATGCTGTCCAGGTGTGAGGCTGCTAAAATCCCGCACAACCGAACCGCGTCCCTGACTGGGCACGGCAACGCGGCCCAGGGGAAGGGTGCCAGAGACAACCATCCATCTCCACACCTTCAACGGCCAAGAAACCAGATTTTGCTGGACAGAAAGGAAGAGGGAAGTGCAGTTAGAGGCTACGAGCAAGAATAAAACCCCCTTCTCTCCACCATTCCCTCGCTCATGCTGCATTAGGCTGCATCTCCTAGCAGCTGAGAAGGGGGATGGCCAACAGACATCCTTCATGCACAGCGAGAAAACTACGCAGATGAATATTTCAACCGGGCTCCTCCTGGTACCTGCTTCTTCTACAGACTTCTGTATTGCTTCTGCTAGTTCCTGGTCTGCAATCTCCTCCGGCCGCACGTCCTCCCGCCCGGCACCGTAAGCCAGCCGGGCACACTCGGGGAGCTCGCCCTCCGGGAGGAAAGTGGTCTGCGAGCCAGTCGTGCCAATCACGAGTACATTCTTCTTGAGATCAATCGAACACTGCGAAAGAGCATCGAGACAACAGGGGCCTGCATAAGAGCCAGTCAATTCCCAGAAAAAAAGGAGAAATAACGTTAAATAATCATTTCTAGTGGGAACAACTCATAGCGACTACACAAAGTGGGTCAAGAGCAAAGCTATGAGCAAGTTTGGCTTGATTTGCAATAAATAATTCAGTTGGAAAGCTCTGAACATCTTTGATCAGAGCAAAAAAACTTCAGGGAGCAGCCAGCCACCCTATAGCTATCTGGGATGTACGTGGTGTACGTGCTTCTGCCATAGCTGGCTGGAAGATAACCCACCATCAACTCTCCCCAGGAAAATCCTGATAAATTCACAGGCACGGCATTCATGTTGCACTTGGCACTTAACTTGGAAGAGCCAGAAACTGCTTCAAAAGAGGTTTTGATACCTGGTGCCTCTTGAGCATATCCAGCCCTAGAAGCATGTCCATGGGCTGCTCCTCAAGGATGGAGAAGGAGCACGCCAGGAAATCCCCTTCGATCTGGACCTGAGCTGAAACGCAAGGGAGAGGAGTTACCACCTCGCAACAGGGCAGCGCAACAAATCTACCTGCTGCCCTTCCAGCTCCTGGGAAAGCTCTGCACAAACCTGCTGGACAAAGCTGGCACCAGAGCTCTGACCTACTGTTTCGGTCACAGAAAATCAAACCCCGTGCGAGCCCCAGGGACCATCAGGCCTGCCGTGATCTCAAGAAGTTAATTATTTTAAAAGCTGACCCACTGTACAGCCCTAAGTACGGCTTACGGCTCGCTAGAGCACAAGTCAAAAAAGCAACAACAGTGCAGAGAACTGATTTTTTCAGACCGTAAGGACAATCTTCTCTCATCCAGAAAACCTGCAAAGAGCACAGCCAGCCTTCTCTTCCCAAGGGAACCGGAAACGCTCCACTGGAGTGGAACCCCCCAGAGCACCTCCTACCGCCCAGCAGCCCCCAGACAGGACAGGTCGCCCTGTTTCACATTAGCCCCGTTTTCTGCACCCAGAGTCAACACATCCTCTGAGCTGAGGACTCCCTCACCTAAAAGTGTTACGGTAACTCAGAAAAGCATTAAACATGACAGGAGCCAGAGTACCGTGCCCGAGACAAATGAACGTATTGCCGATGCACTTTTGTTTTACTCGGTGGGAGTTTCTAACAATTATAGCACCAAACGAGACACTCCTGGGTGCCAGGATTGCGGGAAAAGCAGTCAGACTGCTGCTAAAGCTGCCCAAAGAAGTGTACCACCGCTTACCTAAGTGCACTCTGCCAATTATTTTCTGCGTCCCGACACCTTTAGCGATGCCAGCCCATCGCCGATCTACCAGCCTCATGATGTTGCACCTTTCAGCACAAGCTTGGCTCATGATGGTCATCTGGGCACCTACCAGCAAGAGAATTTGTGTTAAATCCCCAACAGCTCATCACTAATTAAAAACCTCTCCTGGAAGAGATCTTGTACTCAGCAGCCGGGAAACCACATTGCATCAGCAACTGCATTAGGGCAAAAAGGCTTCCTGGAAATTGACCGTTTCTACCCAGCTCGGCGCCGACAGTAAAGAACGTATCGCTGCAGAGCTGGAAAACCCCACGCGCCTTCCCTTTAAGGCTGTGGATGGGAAGCACAGCACTAAAGGAGAGGAAAATCCCTCCATCTGTAAAACAAGATAAGATGCACGCGGAGGTGACCTTGCTGGAATCGCAGCCGTCAGACCCCAGAAATTCTCACGGGAGCCTTGACCTGGGGTTTTCAAGCGCTCACTACGCCGCTTCTCTCAACAATTTGCTCTGTTCGCCTCAAACAACGCCCAGGTTGCTCTCA
The DNA here is from genome assembly GCA_011057875.1 of Pterocles orientalis. Classification (NCBI taxonomy): domain Eukaryota; kingdom Metazoa; phylum Chordata; class Aves; order Pterocliformes; family Pteroclidae; genus Pterocles; species Pterocles orientalis. The sequence goes on along the minus strand of WKFP01013975.1, from coordinate 36,163 downwards.
GGTTTTAATTAGGTGCTTGAAAACCTTGTAATGCAGTGTTTTATCACGGAAAGTGAGTATTTTGGGCAAAAATTCTGGAGTATTTGCTGTCTCCCTCAGCAAGGAAAAGGAGAGTGCAGAGAAAGATGAAAATGACGGGAGCTAACCTGAGTCAACAAAGGCTTTCACTGGATGTCCGTTGACTTTGCAGTTAATATACAGCATCACCACCTGGCCAAAACTCTCAGGGGCCTCTTCCATCGCTATCGTCATGTTTTCTTCAATGTTTTGTTGCCTGAATTTAACGGAGAAGAGAGAGAAAAATCAGACCTTCATCAGCCAAACATCCCCCTGCTGTAGAAACAGACCCGGTAATCCCACCCGCTGCAGCTCACCTTACGAACAGCGTGTTTAAAGCACAGCAAAGACTGCTTCGTTAGCTAAACGTAGCTGCCTTCGCCAGGGATTGCTGGTAACGATCTCTGGATTAATCCAGAGACACCGCGTCGCTCCCCAGCAGCCAGACTGCTCCTTCCAACCCCTCGCCTAACTCACACTGCGGCACCAAACGACCTGACGGAAACCTGCCCCCCCAGAGTTAACCTGGAGAGGAAAACCTCTGTATTTGTCACTCTAAAATAAAGCACCGAGGGCACACGACGATGTCGCTGCCGGTAGCTACAACACTGGAACCCCACACTGCAGCTGAACGTTAAACTCCTCCGACGTTTCCCTGGCAGCTTTCCTTTTCCAGGCATAGGGAGGGAGGGGAGCAAAACCGCAGCGAGAACACCACCGTGAGCACAAGCCCTTGGTGCAAATTCAACCCTACAGCAGCAACGCTCTTCCAGAAGCCCATCAGGAATCTCGGAAGCGATGGGTATCTGTAGCGACTGCATCTGAAATAGCTTTATCTACCAATTTCGATGCCATTTCACTTCGCCTCATCAGTAGGGGAAGAGGAAAAAACCCCAAGCTCCTCTCTTCCCCATCTTCTAACCCAGGCTTTGAGCAACCTGGGCTAGCGGGAGGTGTCCCTGCCCGGGGCAGGGGGTGGGACTCGATGATCTCCAAGGTCCCTTCCCACCCCAACCCTTCTGTGATTCTAAGACAGGCAGACGTGGTTTCTTGATGGGGCAGGAAAACAGCTAACAGCATCCGAAACCTGACTCACTTGGGAGCAGAAGCACCCCACCGCCGGTCTGTCCTGCTTCTCATACTCCTGAAACAGAGAGCCACACGTTGTCCTGCCCTTACTTGAGCGTAAATCGGATATACAGCGGTCAATCTTCCGTTTGTTTTCTTGTCAAACCCATTATTCTGTTTTCTCTGTGCCTGACACTCTCCCCACCTAAGTCTCAAAACAATAAGATGCTTGCGGTAGGTCCTAATCCATGGTGGGCAGAGTGCATCCAAGTAAGCAAGGAGTTCAGAGAAACTGGGGTGGGAAATTTGGGGACTTCTAGATGCCCAAACTGTTCCCTAGCAGCTGCACAGCCCTGGGCACATCACCTCAATCTGTCACCTCGTCTAAGGAGGAAGGAAAACGTTCCTACGCCTCTGAGCAATGCTTTGCGATCTACAAATGTGTATTTTTCTGCGTGGCTAAGCTGAGCGTTTATCCGGCAGCAACACCTTGTCAGTCGTAACGCAAGAATGACTCTTACCGCAAATGAATTTTGGTTACGACCAACTCTGAGCCTGTATCAGAAAGATGTTTCTTTATCAGGGTAAGAAACCCGCACCAGTCTTGTTCCGACTCGAGGATTTATCACTCAATTGAAGAAATCAAGCCCCAGCCCAACGCATTTGGAAGACAGCAAGAGGGAGCGAGCACGGATGAGCAGAACATATTTCTACAGAACATCTCTGCCGACAGCAGCGATGTTCGGAGTCTGGAATTAGCCAGAGACACAACAATTAGCAGTATGGAAACCAAATCTCAAGGGCAGCCGGGAGAAATGATGCCACGTTGCTGTGCAGAGAGATCAGCTTAGAGACCAGCACAGCCCAGCGCCCGCGTTCAAAACACGCCCGAGAGCCGCCTCCCCATGGGATCTCGGCTAAGTGCTTTCCACGAGCGCTCTCGGTTCAGAGTGGACCAGCCCAGACAGCTCTGGGACATCACACGCATGGAGAGCGGCGCTGCCACCTCCTGAGCTGTGCTCAGCTGGATACAGCTAAAGGATGGGGTGTCCCTGCGTGTCCCCAAATCCCAACCTTCCCATGTGGCTCAGAACATCGCCCCGCGAGCAGATCCGTGTCTTAAGGCAGGATCTAAACACGCTCCTTGTATCCTCCAAGGAAAAAGCACCACGGGTGAAAGCATCCTGCGGAAAAAGGGGCCGTGAAGACCTCCAAAACCCGAAAGCAGCTTTGGTTTGCTACCTTATGTCTTCTTCGATCTTGGCCTGCGCCTCGAGATCAAACGGGTCAGCGGAATAGAGGCGGATCCTCTCCTGCTCCCGCCGGGCTCGGTCCTGCTGCTGCTCCAGCAACACCCTGGTGAATTTCTCTGCAGTAAGGAGGAGATACAGAAATGCTTTTTACTGGAAATCACTCTGACAAATCAAGTTCTGGCACAGCAAGCTCTTCTGTTTCTGCCAGCGTGCACTCAAGGGGGGGCTCAGCGCCGCAGGCACAAAAGGCTTCCTCGGAAGCAGCAGGGGTGGACCTCAATGGAGCGGCGGCAAGCCTGGGAACCCGCGGAGATGCAAAGCGACTGGACAGAGCTCTTCCTCCTTGTGTCTGCTACCCAAACTCACCTGGATCAAACTCAGTTTCTTTGCATGTACATTTTTATATGGGAGAAAAATGGAAAAACCACGAAGGCAACAATATTTAAAACAAAGAGCTGCCGTTAAACCAGGAACACAAGAATTGCCCACACAATACTCCAAAAAAACAGCTGCAAAACCAGGAGATAAATGAGACCCGAAGAAGAAATCAGGACCACATGACTTGCCCAATTCAACCGAGGAGCTCGAATGTTTTTGTATTTTGAAAAAGCTTCAGAGGTAGAAGCGAGATTTCACAGCTCTCAGCAAGACGGCGGCGAACAGCTTGAAAAATCCATCACGTTCTACACTCGGCAATCCCCGGTAAAATAACAGCCCGCAGATCCAGCAAAGAGCAAACACAAAACTGCAAGACCTAAAAAGGTCGAAACAAAACTTACTCTAAACCTGAGCAACAGAGGCAAAGACAGAGACACTATAATCCCTACAGCCGACCTGAAATCAAGAGGTCCTAGGCGGGACACCCCCATCACAAAGTCCAGCCGCACGTTTTAAGCCTGCAGTTCCGAGATCTCCACTTTTTGGCTATTTTTCAGTCCTTGGATGTGATCGTGTGTGTTCCCAAAAGGACTTGGCAACAAATTAAGCTCTGCAAACACAGAAGGCTGTGGGTTTGCTTCCAGAATCGCGGCTCCCACGGAGCAGCTCTCTGGCTGTTACACGTTGAGGAAGGCTCTGGGTATGTTTTCCTGGTTTGATTGCCTTTTTTTTTTTTTTCTAATGAGGCTTCTGTATAGCAGGTGCTGCCTAAAGTGCTTGCGGTGCACCCAGCAGAGTCACACGGCACGTACCTCTGCGTCTGCTTGGGCAGCAGAGCCAGAGCCGAGCTGGATCCGTGCCCAGCTCCTGACAGCAGCAGCACAGACCGATGAGAGCAGGAGCAGAACAAACCCCGCTTCCCTCCGACAGCCCGCTGCGGTGATTCGGGACGGAAAATGCACGTCTGAATCACGGCTTAACGCGCACAACAAGGCACGGCAGGTCAGCAGATGAGCCAGTTCTCGGGCTTCACCTCATTTCCCGTGCCAACAGCAGCACGTCGTCTCAAGGTGACGGGAAAACCACCTGCACTACGGACACAGCGCTCGCGAGAAGCGTGGAAAAGCTTGAGAGCACAGAGGACACGGTTCTAACTCTGGATATGAGGTAGAATCAGAATTTTAAAATTAAATAGGCCGACAATATCCACGCAAATTCCTTTCTAGCTTCCTTTGACCAAGAGAAACCACTGGGATGTAACCTTGGAAGGGGAAAAAATAGTCTCCTGCGAGAAGCTCTTGATTCATTTCCTCAAACTCAGCAGGATTTACCTCCTAACTACACATCTTGCGGAGGTTTAGAAGCACACCCCGTGACGCACAAAACACGCCTCTGTTTTCATCCTGAAAGGACACCAGAGTTCAGAGCTTTCATCACAGGAAGAATGACCAACACCAGCGACTCGCCTGCAGAAGAGGTGAAGGACACGGCACTGGGCGTCAACTGTGCCCTGACTATGCAAACACTCAAAATTAACAGAGAGTTAAACATTTACGACTGTTCCCATCGGAAAAGCTCCGTAAAGACACCATTTCCTCGGTCCTTTTCCTCTCTCGTCTGACACCTGCGTCCACGGCAGCCACCCCTTAGGGACAGGGCTGGATTCACTGCTCTCTGCTCAGGTCTCTGCGGGCTCTGGGATGCAGCGAACGCAACACCATTACCAAAAAATGTGCATTTGGAGAGTCTGGGCATAAAAATCGGGAGCTGCGCCACTTGTTTATACAGAAACTCGGCTTATCTGTGCACCTGAGAGTTCAGAGTAGGACACAGAGGATATTAACGAAGCCAAGCAGGAGAAATACGCCAAACTTGCCAGAAACGGTCTTGTTAGGAAGAGAGGAACTCTGCCTCCCGTCCTCCCACCTGGCACCTGCTAGCAGCACCACCAACGAGCTGGCAGCGAACATCCCAGCCCGTAAAAACCTGCAGCTGCTTTTTATTAGATCTGAGCTCAGATTTAAAACCACCTCCCCCAGATTAAAAACCCGACTTACCCAGGTCTCCGCTGAGCAAGGCTTCCGCCAAGGGTGGGTTGCGCTCCTTCAGCAGGGACAGCTCATGGGGATTGGCGAGCAGCATCTCCCGGAGCAGCACCGGATTGTCCAAACCCTGAGGGAAGGAAGGTGCATCGGGAGGGGACGGGCGAGGACGCTGTGCTGCCGGCTGATGCTGCTGCGTCGATGTCCCGGGAACCGCGATGCTGCTGAAGTCTATCCTCGGCAGGCCTTGAGGGAAAAGAGGTTGGATGTGTGAGTGCTTCATGTCTGCAATTCTGCTGGAAAAAGGCAGTGGAAAAACCACGGGAAGGATGAGCCGCTCTTAATGCTGCGGGATTAGACCGGATCCTGTGAACAGCAATTCGTGTCGGAAGCACGGCCACGTACGCAGGTCACTGGGTTAGGAATGCCAGCACGGATTTACGTAACTGGTCTCGCCATCAATCTGGCCCATTTTTTATCCCCTGAAATGCACTTGCGGAATCGCAGACTGGTTATTTCCACTTTCATAAACGTGACTGTCACCCAGAGGGATTGTAAAGCTAAACCCAGTGTCTCTAAGGTGCTTCCAAATCTCTCAGATTAAAAAAAAAAAAAAAACCAAAAAAACCCAAAACAATAAAAACCCAGGAGAAAAAAAAAAGTAACATTTCTGCAGACCTGCATTGCAGGTACCCGCTGAGGCAGGAGGATGAAGACCGCAAGCAGCGCTCTCACGCCCTTCTCAGGCAGCGATACCTCCTTTTCCAGCGGTATTTTATGACGGGGATTTGTTAGGAATGGCTGCAGAAGGTAGGGCAGAGGAGCAGGGCTCTGCTCGGACGTTATCGGAGGGATCTTTCGCGCGTATGCACAATTGCGTAACGGGGTTTGTCGAGGCACGGCTTCTCCGGGTGTTTGTCACGGTAGGGATTCAGAGCGCGCATCGCAGCAGCTTTTCAACACGGCTGAGCCGCGCAGGCGTGTGTTATTGTTACACCACCGGCGGTCACATGAAAATTCACAAAAAGCGCTGCTCTGGACCAGTTACCTTCCTCGCTTTCTCTGTATTTCCCCAAAAAACAGTAAAAAAGTATTCACTTCCTTAGGACAAAAAAGAAAGTTAAATTAGAAGCCTTTTCGCCGATTTTAAGAGCCCCCCGCCTCATCCCTAGCCACCCTCCTTTGGGAGTGTTCTTCCTGGCAAGGTGCTAAAGGAGACGGACAGGAGACAGAGCCGGTGTTTGAGAAATATCACAAAAGCCCAGCACAAACCCTTTCTCACCTGGGAAACGGATGGAGGGCCGCGGCTCGACGGTCTCCTTCTGTCGCAAAATCACCACGTCGCCATCCTTCAAGCCATAGGAGGCCAAAGATCTGTTGTTGTCCGTTAAGGGCCGCTCGGCATAGACGATCTGTTCGTGGAGAGAGCGCAATGAAAAACACCAGGCGTGACAAAGCACGCAACACGTCACCATTTTTGATTTTTATTTTGTTAGGAAAGCGTTCCCGTAAATCCTCCGGACCCGTCTCGAGCTGCAGAAGGGGAGGCGAGCAATTCCACCGCGGGCACGGACAGCCCCTGCCACAGCACCTCGACCTCCAGCACAGAGAGAACGGAGGTTGGACAAGGACACGGAGGCGTCTGCGCTGAAATCCAGGCAAAGCCAGCATCTTGGAGGAGGGCTGGTCTGCCTTTATCAGATTTTTAGAGGAAAGCAAGCCTCGCACCAGGGCCGTTTGCCACATGTTTCCAAAACCCAACCTCTACGATGCCACAAGTCACGGCTGTCTTCTACGGCGTCATCTCCTCCCGAGCGAGCACCTATCGCCAAGGACCGCCAGCGCGCACGGAGGCGGCACCGATCAGGGCAGATCCGTGGATGATCCAATATCCGTGATCTCCGCCTCGTCCCCAGAATAACCAGTTTCACAGGGACCTCAAGGATGAACTCAGTGATTTCCAGTTTCCTTCACTGGTGTCACTCTACCCAAAGACTCCTCTCCCAAGACTGCAATCAGCCCGCGGTGGGGAATTAAATGTTTTTTGACCATAAAACACAAAGTCACGTCCTTTTCTATCACGATAATCTGACCTAACAAATTAAACGTAAAACCAGATTGAGATAAATGTGAATAATCACCATGGGAACGTTTCTGTTAACGTCATACCTTCAGCTATCCGAAATTCAAAAGAAAATATCCTAATACATTAAATATATTTAAAATACTAAAAATAATAATATCCTAAATAAAATAAAGACTTTACGGGAAGAAAACTTCCCAGAAACAATATCTACTAAAGTCTCTGTGCCTTCAGCAGAGAACGAGACCGGGCAGATCGGTCCAACAGCCTCCTACCAGAGAGCTGAGCTGAAACCCCTCGGGCGTACGACGGGATTTACCTGGTTTAGCAAGACCCGCGTCTGTCTGGGTCTGGAAAAGGCTGGTTCAGCAACAACAGGTTTGCTGCAGGTCGGGACTGGCAAAGCCGCGTGGGAGAAGCTTTGGCAGTCCTCGCCCGGATGGGCTA
>WKFP01013975.1:0-27903 GCA_011057875.1 Pterocles orientalis | reverse complement strand
TGCAGCTCGAAATCAGCGTCCACCTGGAGGGAGAAGGTGAGCTCGCTGCGGTCGCGGCGCAGGCAGAACACGGTGAGCAGCATGGCCGGGCCGAGCCGGGCCGAACCGAGCCGCCCCGCCGCCGCCACCGGCCCCTGCCGCCGCCGCCGTCAAGCGCCGCCGTCGCAAAGCGTCCGCCTCGCCGGGTTACGAGCCGGCCTGTCAATCAGCGGCGTTCGACCAATCAGCAGGCGCCTGGAGGAAGGGGGGCGTTCCCATCGCCCTGCGGCGGCACGTGGGCGGGGTCCGTGCCCGGGGGGTCCCGAAGGGTGACCCGAGGCTCCCGCCCCCGATCCCCGCTTTGGTTATCGCTCCCACCATCGGCACCGGCACCCCAAAACAGCCCCAGGGCACCCCGAAACAGCCCCAGGGCACCCCAAACCCGCAGACCCCTCAGTGTGCATTTTGGGGTGCTCCCAGGCCCTTGGTCAGCCTTTAGGGGTGTCCCTGAACCCTCGTGTTTGCTTTTCGGGGCACAGTGGGGCTTTTGAGGTGCCCCGGCTTCCTCGCTGTGCCTTTGGTGACACCTCAGACCCCGCAGGGTGCTTTCCGGGGTGCCCCGAGTCCCTCCCTGGGCCCCAGACTCCCCCTTTTTACCCCTCAGCGTGCTCCCGCCTCGGTGCCGCCCGGCTGCTCCCCCCCAGCCCACCCCCCGGAACACCCCCAGGGGACGAGGGGGACGTGGGGACGCGTCCGAAAGCTCCAGGCGGTGAATTCACTTGGACCCAGGAGAGGAACGAGACTTTATTTTGACAAAGGGAGTTGATCTCCAACCCAAATCACTCCCGCGGTGTGGGGTGAGGCACACATCGCACGCTCATGATGGACCGACACCCCAGGCATCACGATTCCAGGTCCCCAGACCCCCAAAATTTCCTTTTCTTTCCCCTGTGTAAACATAAAAAAAGACCAAACGCAAATCCACAGCGCGCCTGGCACCTACCAGTCCTCATGGGGTTACAAACGAGGGTCCCAGTGCCCCCCGTCCCCGGGAAGCTCAGTCGGATTTCTCCTTCTCCTTCATGTGCAGGAAGACGATGCTGAACAGGAAGAGACCGACCATCATGGAGAAGGCACCGGCGTAGTAGGGGTACGCCGAGGGGATAAACCGTTCGTACTGCGTGTGCTGGAGGGGACGCACGGACACCTGGAGGGGAGAGAGCGGCCCCATGAGCCCCGCAGCCCGGCCACCCTTCCCTCGGGGGCGATTAAATCCCCCCCGGGGCGATAAAATCCACCCCTGGGGCGATGAATTCTCCCCGCGTTCACCTGGGTGGAGGAGTAGAGGTGGGTGTAACCCAGGCGGTTATAATCCACTTTAAACTGGAACACGCCGTAGACGTCCGGCAGCTTGAAGCGCACGCTGTATTTGCCGCCTGAAAAAGAGACCGCGATGATGTTCGGGTGAGGTGGAAAAAAACAAAACAAAACCCGCAAGGTGGGGCCAGGACGGCGGGGGAAACCTACCGTTCCTCTTCAGGAAGGTGCGCACGAAGGGATCGATGCGGACAAACTCCAGCTGAATGTCGTCTCCGTCGAAAGGGACCCACTTGCCGTCGGAAAGCTTTTCGATTACGATGCTGTACTCCTGGGAGGAACCAACAGTGTGCAAAGTTAACGAGCAATGCCCGAAAACGAATCTCAACCCCAAATTCTCCCAAATTTCTGTTTGCTCCGCCACGCAGGTGGCCTTACCACCAGGTCGGTGACGGTGTAGGCGTTGGGCGGCGTGAGCTCGCCCACGCGGTGGTGGGACACGGCTCCCACGCGCAGCACTCCCTCCTCCTTGAACACCCAGCGCGACAAGGCAACGGCCAGCTCGTAATTCCCCGTCTGCGAGTACCTACGGACGAAGGAAGGCTGAGAAAGCGCGGCAGCCACGCCAAAAAAATCCACTACGTACCAAAACCTGAACCATTAATAGGTGCAAAAGCAACAAAAAGCTCTCCTGGGTTGAGGAGGGAATTTCTTTCCAAAGCCAAAGGAAATTGTCACCCCCGATTTAATTTAAGTTTTCTGCTGTTTCCTGTAACATTCATATTTTTTGCCCATTTCCCAGGATTTTCTTCATCAGAGGTCCCCAAATCTTCCTCAGCCAGGGACACCAGGAAGCCAACATACCTCTTGGAGCCAGGGGTGGCTTTCTGCACGGCAGAATTGAAGAAGGCATCGCTAAAGAAATCCAAGGAACCGCTGAAAACAACGCGGGCGTTGTTCCGGGCTTGGAGTCCGGCGATCAGGAGGGTGTTCTTCCCAACCGCGTGCGGGTACTGGAAAGGAACGTGTTTAGAGCCCGGTCAGCCCTTGTTGGGGTGATTACAGGACAGGTAATCTCATTTGCTGCGGGGTGGAACAGTGTGCCATTAAGTAGAAGCCAAAAAGCTCAGAATAACCAGTGATGGGATCAACAGCGTTTGGCTTCTGCCCTCTCCAACGGGAAGGAAACGAGGAGACAGGCTTTGGTCCAGGCTGGCCTTTTTCTCTCAAAGCATCCTCACGCCAGGTATTTTTCCACCGACAAAAAGCGAAGATGAGGATGCCCAGGGCAATGCGGGAAAGCTGACAACAGCCCAACGCTTTCAAATAATCCACCAGGAGAGTAAACGCTCCAGGATTTTTCCAAGTTGCTGAATTTGAGACCTTAAATCATAGAAACACAGCCCATAAGAGGGGAAAAAAAAATAACAGAGCATACCTGGGTGATGGGCTTATCTGGGAAGAAGGAGTAGGAGGTGGAGGAGCCGGTCAGGATGTCCAGCACCAGGGGGTTGTCAGGATCAGCCACCATCCTTGCAGGGAGAGGCACGGTCAGCAGCACAAAGACCCCCTGGAGCTCCCCACGCCCAGAGGAATGCGGAGCCGCCAACCCCACTGCAAGAACCTCCCCACCCATCAGGTGTGGCAAGACAACAGCACACACCAAGAAATTGAATATTTTCCTTGAGATCTGTAGTCAAGCTTCAGTAAATAACATTCCTAAATAAACAACTGAACTGCTTTGGAGATTTTCTTTTTATTGTTACCCAAAAATCAAGAGAGATTGCTCGTGTCTAGAGTCACAGCCGCTGACCCTACGCTCACCTCGCAGCAGCGCCAGGATTTTAACTCCGCTTCCCCAACAACAGCCACCTCCCCTCCCTTCCGCCGCAGGTCGCTCACCCAACTCCTCGGAAAAGGATGGGGTTCAGCGTCGCCTTTCCCACGATGGTGGGGGCCTTCAGGAGATTTTCAGTGTCCGCCACGATGAGGGTGTGCTGGGAGAAAGGAGAGAGCGCGGTGTGAAGGCGCTGCAGGGGCAGGCGGGTCGATGTTTGCTGGTTCTAACAGCAAACAACAGCTTCTCCTGTTATTTGATAGTTAACTTTGGGTTTATAGACAATTAAAGCCGAGCAGCTGTTGGATGAATGTTACAATTCAATCAAAAAGCAGAAACCCAGCATTTTGTTTTTTATTTATGATCAAATTAAATTAATGCGGATACATAAGGAAACGTAAAACACCTGTTGATAAAGAGAGCAACACTTAAAGTGATTTACTTCCCCACATCTAGCAGCTTTCATCCTCTAACTAGGACCACATCCACGTACTGCTTCAGCAGTTTGATTTAAATAAAAATTAGCAGAGACATTTAGTTCAGACCTTAACGTAGGTTTTAATTTTAAAGTACTGGGCAACATTAGGGGGGGAAAAAAAAATCCAGGAATGTGTATATTCCTCTAATTATCTCTGGAACTGAAAATCTCCCTTCCCACATCCGAAGCATTGCACTCAGCAGCCTGGTGAAACTCCCCACGCACGCTTCCGAGGGGTTCAAAACCGCCATCAACCGCAGTGTGACTGCCTGAGACACGGCGACAAACTAAACTACTCATGGCAGTGGAAAGATCAAAGCCAGGAAATTCAGAAAGATGGATTTGAGGGCAGAGACCCCAAACGAGCACAGATTTACAGTGTTATGCTATCACGCAGAATTCTTTATGACTTTCTTGGGAGGAAGCTGAGTAAATGGAGAGAACAGATGGAAGAAAAAAGGGAAAGCAAGGACAGAAGATTCAAACCTTCACAAGTAAGTTCTTGTTAACCCAAAAATGTGCTGACAAACCCATTCACCTGGCCGGGGTCGGATATATCGTAGTTGTGATGGTCGATGACAGCCGTCCTTTCCTCATCAAACTCGATCCCACACTCACTGCCCAGCTCTCGCAGTGGGTCGCCTGGAAGGACAGAGCGGATTCTCCATTATGCAACAGATCCAAGATGCGGCGCCAGTCAAAGCACTCGGAATAAAACAAATTCAGCTTCAAGTCACAAGTCCAGCCCTCTATGAGCCAAACCCCAAGGAGCAGCACAACCTCCCCCAGGTAAATTCCCACTCAAAAAGTCAATAAAGGCTATTGATCACCCATTTCCTTATGCTACAAACCTTTAGGCTCACAATAAGAAACTGTGTTTTCTCACCAGGTTTTTTTTTGCAGGAACTCAGAGAAGAATGAATGAAGTATTTGCTCGCTGCAGAGCATAAGCGGCGCAGGTACTTGTTACAAGAAGTGGCTGAAATGTGCTCATTTGCTCTGACAAGTGGTTGTACTTACCGATGTCCGAGCTGGCAGCGACGAGGACGCTGCCGCCACCATCGATGAAAGCAGTGATCGTCTCCACATTGATGTTTCCACCAAAATCTGAAAGTCAACACCAGAAATTCATTACTCGTTCATAGAAATAATACCACAGCAGAATTAAACCACAGCAAAACACCGAATCATTTTTATCATGGCTGAAGGAACCACCACTAAAGGCCTGGAAGCACCTGCAGTTTGCTACCGGGTGCAAGACACAAAGGATAACATCTAAAGTGCAAGATCTAAACAAAATCACCAAAACATTTGGAAATCCCCTTCTAAAAATGCCACCAAGCTACAAAAGCACTTGAGTTTTCCCCTCCTGTACTTACCTTCTATGGATGGCGAGAAGATGATCAAGTTGTCATAGAGAAATTCTCCGTATTTTATCAGGGACAGGCCAGCATCATCCGCTGTCCGGAAAGTGAGATCAAAGCCCCTGTCTGCAGCCACAAGACAAAATTGACAATTTTTGCATTTCACAAAATCCAACGCATGTAGCAGCAAAACAGCATCAAGATCCTGAAGTTTATTTCCCCAATAAACAGCAGCGTTTTGGAAAAAAATGACTAGGGGGCTTTCTGGGAGCACCACTGGGGCATCCTCACATCAAACCAATGGGGATCAACCCCCCAGAATCCCCTTTGTTGCAAGGATGCTCCACAGACACCCACCAAGCAGGAGCCAACCCTGCAGGGGACCCAGACACAGGCACGACTGGGGAAACAACCCCCATCTCCCCCCTCAGCTGGGCCAGGGGACCCCAACTTCCCCCTCGGCCCCATCTCCTCCCTCAGCTGGGCCAGGGGACCCCAACTTCCCACCCTCAGCCCCATCTCCCCCCTCAGCTGGGACAGGGGACCCCAACCGCCCCCTCGGCCCCATCTCCTCTCTCAAGCCCGAGCTGGGGCCCCCAGCCGCCTCCCCGAGCCCTACCCGCCAGGCTGCGGAAGAAGAGCGAGTGCGTGTCCCGCAGGTTGCCGTTCTCCAGCAGAACCAGGGTGCGGGGCCCCCCCTCAGCCCCGGCCGCCGCCACCGCCAGGAGCCACCACAGCCGGACCGCGGCCGCCGCCATCTTGTTTGCCGGGGCCAAACTCCCCTCGGAAGCTTCCGGGCGAGGCCATCCAATCAGCACCAGGCACCGCGCCCCCGCCTTCCAATCACCGACAGACAGCTCCTCCCCGCCGGCCAATCAGTGGGATGCGGGGCATGACCTCCCCCCGGCCACCGTAGCGCCGCTGAGGGGAGGAAGATGGCGGCGGGGTCCGGGCGGGAGCGCGGGGGTCGGTGCCGGCCGCGGGCCTCTCCCACCCTCGGCCCCTTCGGCCCGAGCGGGAGGAGGCCGGTTCCCAGTAAAAGACCTCAACTGGCGGTGTCAGACTGGTTTATTGCAGCGGGAGGGGGTGCGTGGGGGGCACAGGGCGCGAGAGAACACGGTGGGAGCGAGCGCACCCCCCGGCCCGCCTGTTCCTCACTCCGCTGTGGAGCGACAGCGTTTTGGTGCGAAATCACCGAGATTTGGCATCTTCCTGCGTTGGTGGAAAGCTCAGAGAAGGCGGCGGGTGGGGCCCTTTTTGTGCTTGGTGCTGGGGGTCGGTGGGGCCAAGGCCAGGGCCTGGAGGCGGAAGGGCCGGGGCCGGGCCATGGCCGAGGTGCTGCTCGGGGGCCCCGGGGGAGCTGAAAGAGGAGAGGAAGGTGCAGCGGGGGGGAAAACCAGGCCTCGTCCTGCGGAAAAGCTCTGTTGAGGGAGCTGAGCCGAAAAGAAACAAGAGGAAGGAGAAGGAAGGGGGGCGTGGGCTGGGGCCAGGCAGGGTTTTACCTCGGCTCCTGGCAGGGTCGGCGGGGAGGATGCGGCTGGTGCGCGTGGATCGGAAATAGTTGTTGGCGATGGTCTCGCTGTCGCTCCTGTTCAGCACCTGTTTGTAGCGGTCTTCCTCGGGCTGGAAGCAGGAGTTGGCGTCAGCAGCGCCGGACTCTGGGAGAGCCCTTGGGTTATGGCTTAGAAATGGGGTAAAATCGGTAAAAGAGGATAAAAAGGGAGGAGGACCGCAGCGTACCGTCAGCTCCTGGCTCTGGGCTGAAGAGCTCTTTGGGGCAGGTGTGGGCTGTGGCAGTGCTGGAACTGGTGTGAGGAGAGACGCCGTTAAGGGGTCATCATCTCTGAAACAATAATTAACACTCTCCTGACAGCCTTCCCCCGTCCCCAGAGATTCCTGAAGGATCCGTACTGCGCTTCGTGTTCGATTATGTTAGTATTTGAACTTTACGCGGAAGATTTTACAAGTGAGTGGTGTCCAAACGCGATCTCCCCAGCCCGGAAGCAGCCAGCAGCACCATCCCGACGCTCCTCTTACCTGCGGGCAGGCGGGTTTTTTGAATGACGGGCTCCGGAATTTTCCAGCGACCGGTTTCCTCATCCCAGATGGATTCGTGTTTGATCTTCTCCAGATTGCTGTAGTTACAGTCGCGGCGGACGAGGGACTGCACCTGGTCCAGCAGCTGCTGGGAGAGCAGCAGGTCTCGCTCCAGGCGGCGGATGGTGCTGAGATAATCGATCTTTTCCAGCTCAAACTCCGACTGCAGGTCTTTGATCTCGGTCTCGGCAGCCCGCAGCTGGGATATAAAACCAAAACAGGTTGTTGGGATTATAAAGACCAATGGTTACCGTGAGTACAAGGATGGAAAGACAGGCACCAAAACTTCAGCGTTTGGGAGAATTTCTTATTAAGAATTAGGATGAGATTTGTGTGGAGAGATTATTCCACGTCTGTTCTAATGAAAGATTGTTCACGTTTCTTCCAAAGTACTGAGTCTGAATGGATCTTAAATTCATCGTACTAGTGTGGTCTGTGTCTGGTGCTAACATGGATGAAAAAGTTGCAACATTTGTTTTTTAACCTAAATACAGAAATAAAGCAAGTTCTTAACGTGCACATTTAGGACTCTATACACCCACAGATTTTTTTTGAAGCTCTTCTGATTCTGCCTCATCAAAGCAAAACTGATTTTCAAGTGTGCCTCAAATTTAAGAGTATTGCTTTTATTTATTTTTTTTTTTTTTAGTCCCCAGAAAACTTTTCACAGTGTAATTTCCTCCGGGATCCCGGTGCAGTATCTGGGGTGATGGGAAGCAGAGGAAGCTGTGCAATGGCGGTGCAGGGCAGCAGAGGGAGTCACATCCTCTCCCGTCACCCACCGTGATCCTGAACGACAGACCTGCCTTGAAAATGGGGAGTTTGGGGTTTCCCCAATTTAATCCACCACTGGGAGGGCTGCTGCATCCGATATTTCACATAAATATGTGCAAGCAACCTTATAGATGTGAATGCTGGCAGGGGTATGAAATATTTCACACTGCCGGAGTCGTTCTCCAAACATACTGCCCTAAAATGCCTCCTTAACCGAAAAAAAAGGAGGAAAAATATGTTCCCTAAATCTTCAGCGAGGATCAGAGGGAGCTGCTCACCTTCTTCTGCATCTTCTCCAGAAGCTTGCTCTTGGCTCGAACCTCCTCCTGGATGGAGTCGTAGACGTGGAGCAGAACCCAGTCACTGCTGTCCTCGTCAGATTGCTGCAGCGCCGCCGCCAGCTGCATCCTCCGCTCGTCCGCGTATTTTTTCCGGCGTTTACGCTTTTCTTTGAGGTCCTTGTTTTCCGCTTGTTCTCCTCCCACCACCTGTCGCTCTAACATCTGCAGCCTGGAAGAGACAAACGCGTCCTTAGCTCAGCAGGACAAAGAGCCGTCTGCGTAAGTGCGGAGGACCCACGTCCTTACCTGAATGACGTTCAGGAAGGCACGGTACAGAAATAGTGATTGCTGACAAGATTTGCTGCCCGGAGTAATCGTGACAAATTCCACTTTTATGAACAGTTTCTGTCGTAGATACTCCCGTGGACGCAAGGGGAAGCGTGTATTATTCTGTCAGTAAGTACGTCTGGAAATCTGTACCTACGCTCACAGAATTCTATTTTAAAAACCTCTTTTGTGGAATTTATATTTGAATTATTTTTCTTGTTTTGAAAGACTCTCAAGCACATAAGGTGACAAAATTAAGCAAACACTCTAAAAGGTGGACACAGGAGCGGTACGGCCGGAAGCCACAGTACAGTTGCCTTTTTGGGGCAATATCAGCCAAGGCTGACGACCTGGGCGACCTCAGCGTTGCTGCTTGAGCGCTGGCACAGACATATCTGAAACCAAGCTTGTCTCCTCCACGCTGCACGGCCCTGTACGCTCCGATGTGGAAATAAAGCCGTGCTCCAGAGCCGTTCTCTTTGTCTCTGCGGGGATCTGCAGCAGAGCAGATAGCTCAGGCTGGCCAGCGCTGGCTCAGATTGGAGAAAATCCCACTGCTGATAAAACCTCCGCTGGTAATAGCCTCTTAATGATCTCAAAACTCATGCGAACGAGCTCGCTCTCCCCTGGAGCTGACCCGCTATTCTGCTGCCCTGCACTTGCCGAGTAGCCTCCGGTTTCATTTGCTTGACGCACGCCAGAACCCTCGCTCTGCTGAGCGAGTATCGGAGATCTCGCAGCGTCCTGATGCGTAAAGCTTTTAACAGGCGGCTTTGAAAATCCCCACGCCTGCGGTACCAAACCCTCCTGCCTCATCTGCGGAGAACTTGGATTTTCACAGGGCAATTGGAAGAGCGTTTTTCGCTAGTTTGTCACAAAAATGAAACTATTAAGATTTGATAGAGTCAAAATGAATGGTTTCTTTGGAGACCTCTCCGTTAACAGACAGAACTGCCCACAAATTAGTACTAATGATTTCTTAATTGCTCCTTTTTCAGCTAGGAGAGGCCCAACAGAGTGAGCGTGCGCCGCAGGAGCTCACAGTAAAGCCGAAAGACTTGTTAAAAAACACAAGACTTCAGACTCAAACTCCGTCGTCCACAATATATCTTATGTTGAGCATTTCTAGTGTAATATAACCCTATGCAACAAAGACAGAAATCAGCAGAATTTGCTTAGAGGCTGTATTTCTGAAATACCACTAACCCCCCGTATTATTTCAATGTGCTGGAGAAAAACCTTCAAGACGGGATGCCTCTGAGATGGGCCGAGCACGAGCCTCGTGTCTGCATCCTGTGCGCCAGGCCCTGGCTCTAATGCTGCCCCTAAAACGTGATTATTGGGAAATTTTCACGTCAGTTCTCGCTGACGTCTTGCAAACATTGTCAGATGTGAGTCAGGGGCAAAAGTGACAAAGGAGAGTCGTGGAGGACGCGCCCTCCTCTGTCCACACGTGCAGTGAGCAGCAGGAAGGCCGGGTTCCTTACTCCTACTGATACGAGAGGGCTCAAAGTGCCCTTCAAGAACCGTTTTTAAGAGGAAAAGGAGGCTCCTTCCATAACCTGTTTGGGCACCTAAGCTCTGTCAGCGACCGCCAGACTCAACTTTATAAACTCCTCAGAAATTACACCTGAAAAACAAAAAAAGGAAGAGAAGCCCGTGCCTACAGACCTAGGCAGGATTTGTGATCAGGACAGCACGCTTTCCTCACATCCGCATCTGCCGACACAAACATCTTCAGATTTTTCTTTTGGAATTTTCTGTTGTAATTCTGGCACTTGGCATCATTGAATGCCGCAGCTAAGGACAGAGTTAATTTTGGGGTAAAAGATACACATCTGCCTAGTTTTGTGCTGCCCTAAACTGACAGGTGAAGCTCGACACTGTAATATCACAGAAGGACAGGGTTGGTTCTTGCCTGTGCGTGTTGTACGCAATGCCGAGGAGGCAGGGAGCAGGAGCAGTGCAGTCACTGACCTGGCGAGCACCCGCTGCTGGTCTGCAGGCAGCGAAATCCCCTCGGCAGCGACAGCCGCCTCTGCTCCAGCGCTCCCCCTGCTCACACCACCAGCGTCTCGAACAGTCCCAGGCGCTGCTGGGACCTGAGGACAAGAGAAAACCAAAAACCGCAGCTGTGAAAAGATGTGGTGTGAGTACCGGGATAGATAAGCACGACGCTACCCCCTCGGGTTTATTCAGCCTGGGGAGGGACGAAGCAGCCTGGAGGGTACCTGGGCTGACGTTGGTTCTTCATCTGCTGCAGCAACAGCGTCTTTCTGCAGAGGTGTCTCGTCAGGAGTAGTTTCAGTCCTCAAGGCAGCTGGAGAGTGAAAGAGGAAATATCCACAGTGTCAGGAACAGGCTCTGCAAAACCAGGGCATAAATCTGTGAAAACATCGCACAGCGTCTTCACCAAAAGCTAAAAGCTGTGTATCTGGAAGGAGAAGGTCTGTTATTGACGCTGGTCAGTAAAAGCCATCAAAGAGCCAGAGGGAGCCTCAGGTAAGGAGTGCAGCTGAAAGAGGGGAGACTGAGATGAGATGTTAGGGAGAAATTTGTGACTCTGAGGGTGGTGAGGCAGTGGCCCAGGTTGCCCAGAGCAGCTGTGGATGCCCCATCCCTGGAGGGGTTCAAGGCCAGGCTGGATGAGGCTTTGGGCAACCTGGGCTAGTGGGAGGTGTCCCTGCCCATGGCAGGGGGTGGCACTGGATGGGCTTTAAGGTCCCTTCCCACCCAAACCATCTGGGATTCTGTGATTCTCTGATTTTACAGGGCTGGGAGAGCCTGGGTCCTCCTGTTCACACACAAATAATCCATTTCAGAGATAAGGCGGTGCACAGTGGTAATCAGTCAGTGGCGGGGGAAGAACCTCTCACTTTAGAAAGTGATAGCATCAAAAATGAACAATATAGGTTCAAGAATCAATGTTGGGCTGTAAGTGCTGTACAAGCACATTATAAAACATGCTCTGAGGCACTGTGGAACTCTAAATGAAAAGCAGTAATGAAGAGGATAGCTGGCAACGATTTATAGGGACGTGAGAGGAATATCCACCCTCCAGCAAAGCGATGGTGTTGATAATCCACCGGGAGACCGAGGGCTGCATCCCATTTACATGCGGTGGAAGAGACTGCCGCAGCCGCCCTCGTCTCGGGCGGGCGAGTTGCACAAAGCCAATCGGATCAAGACAGAGCAGTGCCTGCTGAGACCAG
This sequence comes from Pterocles orientalis, assembly GCA_011057875.1. Classification (NCBI taxonomy): domain Eukaryota; kingdom Metazoa; phylum Chordata; class Aves; order Pterocliformes; family Pteroclidae; genus Pterocles; species Pterocles orientalis. Next base: position 16,237 of record WKFP01013975.1, on the reverse strand, counting down.
TCATCTCTGCAGCTCAGACCTCTGCTCGAGAGAAACGCTGTGCTATGTCAGAAAAAACTCACAGCTATGCTGGCAAAAATCACATTTTGTCCCCTCGAGGCTTACAGGGTAGGGCTGGGCTGGTCCTGGCAGAGAAAAGAAGTCAGGAAACTAGGGAAGAGGACAAAGCTGGGCCAGAGTCTCGTGGAGATGTGGTGCTTAGGGACATGGTTTAGTGAGTTAGGTGGTGTTGGGTTGGACTTGATGATCCTTGAGGTCTTTTCCAACCTTAATGATTCTATGAATGGCCCAGGAGAGCCGGAGTTACCGCTCCTGCTGTTGATCAGGGAGGGCTGAGAGCAGGGACTGCTGTTGCTGCCAGGCAGCACTTGCTGCAGTAGCAGTCGCTGCCACTTTAAAGGTTGCTGTCGCAAAAACTGACTTTGTAAAAACAGCCTGTGTTTGCTCATGCCTAAATCCAACCTCCAGCATTTTAACAGCACCAGGGAACCTTCAGCCTGCACTGCGCACCCTCCCCCTGCCTCGTCCGCACCTGCTTCCTTCCAGAGGTTCTCCTCGAGCGCAGACAGCTTGAGGTTGTAGTGATTCTTCAGGCTCCGGACATCCTCTTCGAGGCGGGCACGGGACGCCTGCTCTGCTTCGTAGCTGGCCGTTAGCTGGGCCAGCCTCTCTTCGTACTCCTGAAAGGCACAGCAGACAGCCTGATGCGACCGCCCCGCTCCTGACTGCGCACAAGGTCACGTTCTAGGTCACACCTTAAGTCCACCCTAATAAAATGTTACCATCCTGTATTCCTTGACTTTTTCTGTGATTTATGTCAACACAGTATTGATGAAAGGTGACTAGTTAGCCCTAGAAACTGCTGTCTTGGGTGGATGTGGTGCCCTGGAAGGAGCTTTGTAAAGCGCAAGGAGAAAGTTTTATTTCCTCTGGCCCCTCTCTCTTTGTCCCTGCTGCCAACTCCTCATTTTTCCTCCTGGCTCCATATCCCCTCTTTATCTTCATCCGTGTCCTGTTCCTAACATCTCTGACCACTGCTTTCCTCACCCCTATTTCTCCCTCCTCTGACAGGAGGAATCTACGTTTTACAAATGGTTTTCTTCCCTTGCTATATGTCCTTCAAAAATTACTCTTGGGAATCCATTCAAGTTCATCTCCAGAGTGGTGGGAAGAACGCTGCGAGAAAGTGGCATTGTCAGCAAGGCCTCCATCAACGCACGTTCTGCCCAGAGGAGAAGCTCAGGGACCAAAAAATAGGAAGAGAAGTGTACTGAAAAGGCTGAACCACACAGCCCTACACCGTATTTGTAATAATTATTATAAAACCCACAAGTCTTAGTCAAAGACACCATGGGATACCCCCTCCTGACTTACTTCCCTGATCAGCTGCTTCTCTGCTTCCACATCTGTCTGGGCTTTGAGGAGGGGAGCTGGCTTTGCTTCCAGGTGAGCAGTCTCAGCAGGCAGAAGCCCTACAAAGCAAAGCAGAAATCAAAAAAATCACTCCAAATTACTGGGTGAGATTGTCTGGAGAATGCCTGGAAACAGAACAAAGAACCCAGCTCCAGCAAAGACCACGGCAATCCACGCGCTCCTTTAAACGGCGCTCGTGTGCCAGCGCCTGTGCTGCCAAAACACCCGCTGGGCTGGGACTGCAGAGGTGTGGGGAGAGAAGGAGCCAGCGCTGAGCAGAGGGGGAGAGGTTTATGCTTCAGGTGTATGAAAGCGAATATAAATCCAATCTCTTTCTCAGAACGACCAGAGACTTGTTTCCAGGGCTGTGCTAACAGATTTGGAAGATGAAAGACACTGGGAAGGAGATGAAAGGTGCAAGGAAATTGCTTGCTTTCTTCACTGCTGTTTCTGAAAATTGGCAGAAATGGGAAAAAAAAAAAATCTTACAGCCTTCTTCTTCTCAAAGTTGCCCTTTTTTGGGGCGTAATTCTCAAAAGGTCATCGGCTCCCTAAAGCCTGATCTTACCCATCAGTTCCCACATTTGCTGCTCCTACTTCACAGCAAAGAGCGAGTCTGCTGGGGCTGGGCTGAGTCCTCAAAGAGAGGACAGTGCTGCTCTCCGTAAGCAGTGCCATCCGCAGGGCAAAACTTTTCTTGTAGCATCCAAAATTCAGCGTAGGAGAACAGGGTGGAATGCCAGATTTGAAAACATACATCTAAAGAATTTTACATTATTATTTCTTTAGCCGCTCGTTTTTGCTCTGCCAGCCAAAACCTCTCTTCTGTGACTGCCCAAATTCTAGCCAGAATGATAAAGAACCACCAAGGATTTGAATCAGGTCGGCATTTTCTAACAGAATTTGTCATTACTGAAAACACCGGAGAATTGAGACGGTCTTTACCAGTGAAATAAAGTCAAATTGGCAACAGTGAAGGAAAAGCCCGTTGCCAGAATGGAGAACTCTGCCTCCAGCAGCTAAGGGACAGGTTGAGGTGAAATCCAGTGAGCATTTTATGTGTAAAACCCACATTTTTCTGTCAAAGATAAAACCTCCCTGCAGCCCCTAAGGGCTCTCCTACCTGACAAGTTATTGGCGCCCATCTGTTCGGCTAGAATGGCCTTCAGCTTCTTAATCTCCTCCTGGTACTCCCTCAGCAGAGCATCCTTGGGGTCCTCGTTGATACAGGGCTTGTTCTTGATGTTTTTCGCTCGATTGGCGTAGCGCAGAGTACTGAGGCTTTCCTCATAGTTGTTATCAGCCGGAGATAAGCACGCGACCATCAGCGTCTTGGTATTTCCTCCGAGCGAGTCCTGCAGCAGCCGGGTCAGTTTTGAGTCTCGGTAGGGGATGTGTTTACACCTGCCATCGACCAGGGCGGAGATGACGTTGCCCAGAGCTGAGAGGGAGAGGTTGATTTTGGTGGCCTCTTTGAGCCGCTCCCCAGTGGCTCCAGTTTTTGACTGTCTCTCGCTTCCTGCCAGATCCACTAAATTGAGTTTTGCGGCCCTGAGGTGGTCCTGCCCTCGCTCATCTGCAAGAAAATAATTCTGGATTAGGCTCTTCTTAAGAGGAAGCATCTTAACAGTCAAGGATCAGGACTCTGTTGGCATCACCTTCCAGTTCAAGCTCTGTGTCTGCATCTAGGCCTTGACTCCCTTCGGTAAATAAATATCTTCTTAATCTTAGAACGAGATGTTTTAGTGCTTTCCTGAGGGAGATTCTGCACAGTAAAAATTCCTGCCCATTCGTACTCTCCCAGTGAGCTCTGGGAGACACACACACAGACCCCCTCCACATATTTCCACAGCACCCAGAATTTCACGCAAAGCCCTCTGCAAGGTCAGACCCTGAGTTTAGACAATTTTTTTTTTCCTCCTCAGATTGTTTCATGAAGCTAATGTCAGACAGTTGGAGAGAAAGAAGGGAGGAAGCATGAAATGAGGAGTCAAGGGGCAGCAACTGGAGCAGGGCTGGATGGAGAGCGGGGCAAAAGAGCAGGCTCCCGCACACCTACATGACATGGGGAGGCTGCAGTCAATGCTACGTTCGGAAACAGTTTTTCCATGAACTCCCAAACTACGGCTTTTCTCAAGACTAGAATCCAACCCTCATCAATGGACATAGTCAAGAAGTTTCTTGCTGTGCTTCCAAAGACAAAGCGTGTCCTGTCAGATTCCACCAAGGTCCACCATCTGGCTCGAATGTTCAACATCTCCCCTCTCGCCCAGATCGCTGGAAAGCTGCCGTGATTCAGCACCCGGGCACGCTCAGCGGCATCTGTTCCTCCTTCACTCACGCCATTCTCAGTAAGAAAGTAAAAGGAAGGAACGCGGGCGAGAAACGGGAAAACTGCAAGAAAGCAGGACTGCGCTCAGCCTGAACCACCCGGATGAGGAGAGAGGGATTTCGGTGAGTGCAGTCAGACCCGGGAGCTGGTGCCATTCCCCTCGTACCGCCCCAAGGCAAGAGAAGATGCGAGCTGAGGTTAAAGACCAGCTGCCCAGCTACCTGGATGCACACCTCACGCATGTAATATCCGCTTCCTGACCTGTGCTTTGGGGCTGGATTAACGGGATAGCACAAATTCCCTGTGATTGAGAGAGAGTGCTTTAGGAGCTGCTCGGTTTCACTGGATACTTACCGTTCCCAGCCTCACGCAGAGCAATGGATTCCCAAATCACAGACTACTGTCCTAAGCGCTAGACCACACCCTTGGATGTCCATGTCCTGATCATCCATCACAATTACACCCCAAGTTCAAGCTCAAGCGCTCTGAGCAAAAAGAACATCAAGGTTTTAACCAGGTCCACCCTTTTCCAGACAGAATTCTACAAAACCTAGCCTTGAATTCAGTCAGAGTTCAGATTTACGGCTGTGGACATGACCTAAACACGAGCAATGAATTATCTGATGCATGGGGGAAAGCTAAAAGTTCACAGGTAAACACACACACAAATCTGAAATCTCTTGCCCCAGGATATCTCCCCAGTTACAGCAACAGACTGTTACCTGGAAGTCAACGTTTGCTGCAGAGCAAACTTGTTATTTCACTCCAGATCTTTCTGGTGTGTCAAAGCATGGGAGAATAAAAAAATCCAGATGGAGGTTCGATAGAGCACCCTCTCGCTGCCTCTTCTGAGTGCTGGGCTGAGCGGACAGTCACAACCAGCAGATTTTCTAACCTTTTGCCTCCTTCCCCCAGTTTATGTAAACACTGACAGGCAATTAAAAAGTTGTTTTGGTTCCTGGCAGTCCTTTTACCCCCAGAGGTGGGTTGTTTCAATCAAGAAGCTTAGCGGTTTCGTTTCCATGGTGTAACAAGGTCCCCAGACTCTTGCTAAAATCCCTGCGGCAGCCCGCCGTCTAATTCTCCCACAGCCCATCGGCCGGTTCCGGCGGCAGCAGCACTGGCCAAATCGACGACAGCTTTCTCATTAACTGATTAATCCCTGAGCACAATGTAAAGGAATAAAACAGCTGCTACTCTAAATACGGTAAAAATACTGATGGTAACTTGTGCATTTCATACCTCTGTAGCCTGAGAGGCTGGTATTTGCCATAATTCCTGAATCTGTTACTTTAGAAAAGAGTAATTTTAGTCCACATAATCGCAGAGGTCCTTTAAAATATCAACTCCCTGTAAATTATAATTTACTACAGGGCTTAGCTGGAAAAATGAGTATGAGCTTCCCCACGCACATCTTCATGAAGCCCAAAGATGACAACAAAAATATAAACTTCATTAATTATTTCAACTAATTATTGTCCTCACAGAACCACCCAGTTACGGGGATTGCGCCAGAACCCTCAACTTTCTCCGCAAATATTCCAGCTGTCTTCCATTAACTGCCAAAACTGCAAGTTTCCCCACCTGCGTTCCGTTCCCTGTACCAACTTTTCAAAGCTTGAAATCAGAGAAATTGTTTCAGGCGAGATGAAGAGCCCTGCACCCATCTGGACCACAAAAGAGGAGTGTAAATACTTCTTTTTAGGATTCAAGTCGGGATTTTATGCACCCACACAATGCAAGGATTAGCATCCGCCGGCTGTGCTGAGAAATTCCAAACAGCTCCCACACACCATTGTGGACAGAGGAAAACGAGGGACTGTCACCAACATCTGGAGCCACAGTTCAGGAAGAGGTTGGGTAACTTTCCCCGTGGCTGAAACAGCTGAAGAAAACGAAGCCAAGCTGTTCACAGCCTCAGCTGGGGTCAAGGACTAGACAGAATACAGGAAACTAATTCCTTTCTTAGTTGGAAGAAAAACCCTTTAGAGGTCGGTGTGCAGACCCAGTGAGGCAGCTTTATCAGCTAAAGAAACGCCAGCGGGAATGAGATGCTCGAGAGAGGAGAATTAGTCATTAAACCACTATTAAGGGACTCTTTTATTCCATCTTTAAACCCAGATTAGCTGTTTGCTTGAAAGATGTGCCCCGTGACTGGGCTCAGTGAAGGAATCGGTTGGTGAAATGATCTGACTTGCACCGTAAAGAGGTCAGATGAGATAAGTTTCTCCAGGCTGTACAACGTATGAACTCCAAGGCACTGCACGGGCTGTGAGATTTAGTACCCTTGGCTGGAAATGGAAGAAGAATTAAATATGTTTCCAGTTTGAGGGCAAGATATTTCTCTCCTAAGGGGGAATCGAGTTAAAAAAAAAAAAGCCTTTGAATACTCAGCTATTTCGCACTGCAAAGAATGTCCATGTCAGGGCACAATTCTGATCTCTACAGGACCTAAAATGATTTAGGATCCATGTTTAGCTGTGGGGTGACTGGCCAGACCGCACAGATTCTGCGCTCTGCTAGGCCCGGGCCTAAGGCAGGACATCCAGCTACCTACCGACGGTGCTGATTTCCATATTGACAGTAAAGATGGAGTGGGAGCGGGAAGAATCCTTGTTCATGAGGGTGTAACCCACGGCTCGGTTCTTCCAGCCCGTCTCCATGATCCGCTCGCACTGGCCCACGCTGTGCACGGTGTGCAGGGAGAGCCCCTTCACGTACACCCCCTTCTCCGGGTGCTCCTTCAGCTGCAAAACAGGGACAGCGCACGGCGGGTTAGAACAAGACGCACCAAGACTGCGGGAAGGCGCCGCTGGAAGCTGCCCAGAAGCTTGAGGGCTGCAGGAGTTTTGCATGCGGAGAAATTAAACCGCAGTATGGCAAAAACGTAGCTGCCTGCCGCAAAAAAGCCTTCGAGTTTCTGAAGGAGGAATAAAACCACACAAAAAGAGGGAACCACCTTCGTGGCTCTGCAGATAAAAAAGAATTAAAGTTCCAAGTTTGCAGATTGATTCTGACATCTCCAAGGGCACAAGAAACCTGCGCTGAGCCGCCTTCTACCTTCCCTATTGTTAAGCTGCATATTTTAAAAAAGAGCTGAAAAGTTTTTCACCTATTATGGCCAAGGCTCTAGTATCTCCTCAGTCATAGGGAGCTTTTTAAAACCAAAGCACAGATTCAATAGTCACAGATCTTGTTCCTGGGGCTTTACTGAACCCCTCCGCTCTGAGAGGGCGTCTGATCTCACTGACAAAATTCCCAAAGTCCCACCCGTCACGCACGGGCGGACTCTAATAATTTTTCTCCAGCTTAGTTCATTTTAAAGCTGTTCTAAAATCCTCTTCAGGCACCTGGGTAAACACAGAGTGATAAACACCTAACAGTGTCTTTTCAGCAATTATCAATCATGTAGAAAAAACATTTCATGCAGCATGCTAATAAACAATTGAAACATTCCAAATCTTGACTGATCCATCAAACCTCCGTAAAAAATACAAAACAACCGAGAGATCCCTGCACTCCTACACCAGCCCCCCTCCACACTGGGAATTTTAAACGAGCTGAATTCATTTTCGACAGCAATGTCCCACCCCACAGCTGCTGAGTTCCTAACCAAAGCTCTATCTTTATCGTGGCAGCTGGGATATCAAGACACGGCTGTCATGACTCGGTGTCACGGAGTGACAGACACCGCGGTTGGCAGCGTGACTTCCAGAGATCATTAGGTGTTTTAGTGATGTGCGTGGCACAAGAAGCAATATAAAACAGCGTTTGCTGTAAAAAAAAATTGGCACAGAACAGAGCAGAAGTGGCTGAAAACTAAACTAGGCAGGATTTTAACCTTGTTCTAAAGCCGTGACTGCCCAGGATGAATCCCGTGGCAGGATCACAGCCAGGCTGTTCATGCTTGGTGATTTTTGCCTGTGCTCCAGGAGAACCCCACGGCTGGCCCGGCTGTTTGAGGGTGCTGCAGGGTCCCTGAGGAACACCCAACCGAGGACATGGCTGTTGTTTAACTCCATGGCAGACCAGTGGGGGTATTTTCCTTGCAGAGCACCGTAAAGTCTGCTTGTCATGGGGTTTCATGCCACAGGAGGTGATTGCGGGCTTCAGAGTCACCAAAGTCACTGATGTCAAAAGGGAAAGGAAAAAAAAAAAAAAGGATTTTGGAGGAGAATTGGAGGACGCAGTGGGTCAGCCCGGGGTTTCAGTCTCTGCAGGACGTGCCTGCCTTAATTAATTACTCAAGGAGTCAGCAGCTGTCACCGGTGTGACGGTGTTACCCTGGAAACTGTTCTGCCCAACTCCTGCCCTCCCAGTGCCAACTGCAGTTGTCACGGAAACCGGTGTTGCTGCTGATGTGGAACAAAGGATGGGAAACCGCCTTCCGAAACTGCCAGTCCCCTTCTCCCACCCTCCCTCTCGGCAGGCACAGGCAAAGCACACTTGGAAGAGGGTTTTGCCTCCCTGAAAGGCAGGAGCCTGTTAAAAACCATCTGCCCTGTGCAGGGGTTTTGGTCTGTCACCATCCCGGCGCGTCCGTGCGGCAGATGGTGCTAGTGCCTCGCGTTTCTTCTTCGCAAGGGCAGGCCTGCAGGGAAGTCAATTAGCACAGAAGATTTGCAGCTCCCCCTCAGGAATACATGCAAAAAGATCTGCAAAGCCACCAAGAGGTAAATTTTATAAAAAAATCAGCCCCTTTGATGAGGATTTCAGGGAAGCTTGTTCCTGGAAACTGCTCGCCTTCCTCATGCGTTCCCGTGGGGAGTAATATCTGCTCTGTCCCCTCAAAAAAGTCTCAGTCTTTTTTGCTTTAGAGAGATAATGAGCTCATCCACAGCTACACTGGATCAGATTAAACATTTGGGAGGCACAGAATCCTCCTGCTGTAGAGAGAGCCGCGAGATGAAGAGGATTAGGAAGAAACTGCCCCACGAGCGCTTTGTTCCATCCTTGTCCCGTAATGATTTTCACACAGCTTCTGCTAAGCTGCTGGCCGCTATCGAGGGGACACATGGGACTGGATTCAGTTCCTTCTGCCACAAAACTTTCACTACAGTCCCTCAAAATCACCTCTTGACTTCTATATTTGTCACTCTTTCTTCATATTTTGGCGTTCAGCTTCTGACAGAGCGTATTATTGCACTTCAGTGAGACATTAATGATAATCGCTGAATAATATCTGAGCAAATTAAAGCACTTCCTAATTAACACACATAAACTCTGCCTCACCTCCAACTTCTGCTTGGTATCAGCTCCTAGAAGGTCTCGTATGTCTTCATTGTAAATCTCCAGGTAGGAAGCTCTCACCAAGAACTTGGCATTTTCAGCACACTGCACAAAACAGGAACGATTTTCGGGTAAGGTTCTCAAAATAAAGGCAAGTAGGCAGCACACGTAGATCCTCAGTGCCAGCTGGGTGCCTGCCTCCCTTCAGCAATTCATCCCCAGGTGTAACCACTCAACACACTTGCTATAGGGACTTTCAGTCCTTAAACATCTCAAGTGCGAGTCCATAAAGTCAGCAGAGATGAGGGTGCAGTTCACCTGACTCTACACGGGCCTCAGCTTTAGGACAAGAGGCAGCCGGACCCAAAAGCCTGTCCCCATTCTTGCTTCCGAGTGCGATCAGCACTCAGCCCTTGGGATATGACGCAAAAATCATCTTTCTCGATATTTACACCACCTTACAACAGGATCTCTTTCACATCCTACCTGTACGCTCTCAAAAATGTGTTCAAATGCCCTGGGTATGATGCCTTTCTGCGTAGAAGGATCCACGGTTCCCTGCATGGTGAATGACTTCCCGCTGCCAGTCTGCCCGTAAGTAAATATGGTGCCGTTGTAGCCTTCGGTGACCCCCTGGAAATGGAGGAAAACCTCATAAAATAGCTGTTATCTTCACACTTAGCATAACTGCAAATACATTATCCACATTCTATCCCAGCTTGTAAAAAATATTCTAAAGAAAGAGCTGGAAGTAAAACTCAAGCAGCTGCTTGACCTTCATATGCCATCAGACTGTAATAATAATAAAAACTGCATTCTGCTGGCATATAAATCCATGGTTTTCTCTCAAAACGGAAAACTTGAAGAAACACAGGTGTTGAAAAGTGGAAAGGCAGTTAACAACACTTAGAAGACCAGAATATTTTTGCCATAGGGCAGAAAAATCTTTGAAAACTCAGAGAGACAACTAGAATGCTCGCTGATCATAGGGTGGCTAAAAGGATGGTCGCTAGCTTAGAATAATTATCTCTGGGAAAGAATTAATTAATCTCTGGCTGAAAGAAGGCCTCACTTTCGCTTGTTCCTATTTCAGAGAAGCAGGGTAGGAACAAAAGATATTTGGATTTCTTAAAGTTTAAATAAAAAGAAAAAACTATTAATCTAATCTACTGTTTCAGACCCTGCTTGTTCTCACGATCAGGAATTTCCATCTTAAAAATATTTCTAGTCATTTTATCCCTTTTTCTTCTTCTAACAAAATTGCGGGGGTTTGGGGGGATTTTTGTTTAACTGGTTCCTTTCCCACACGATCTGTTTACCCTGCTGATGTGTTAACAGGCAACAAACATATCCCCTCTCCTTTTGCTATTCTAAAACTGGCTGAGGTTCCCTCTCTCCTCTAAGGTTTCTCACTTGGCAATCAACACGTCCCTAAAGTCATCAGGAGTTCTGTTTGTCCCCCTTCCCCTCACATCACTTTCCACCGCTGTTTCTGTCCAGCTGCCATCTCTCGGGCCAGCTCAGGGGAGTTCATCTTTCACATAAACATCCGCCTAAAACAATTAACTGTAACTCTATCCTCTGCGCCCCGCTGGCTGCTGAAAAATTCTCTTTTCTTCCCCATTTCCCAGCCTACAGTCAGGACGCAGTTTTCCCCTCCTCTGCACCTCAGGGTTGCAGCCAAGCCTCTTGAAGCAGCCGACAGGACTGTCCCTGTCCACAAATCCATTCCACTTCGGATCACCCACCCACGTCAAACTCCTCAGCCCACATCCCCAGCTATACCTTGGCTGCGTCCGGCTTGTTGGGGCCCCACTCACCTCCACGAGCGGGTAAGCGATCTCGTTGTAGATCTGCTCCGTGCTGTGCTCCTGGTAGTACGCCCCGTCGAAGGTGAACTGCTTCGGGGGCTCGCCGGCGGTGGCGGGGTTTTGGAGGAAGCACTGGCCCCGCGCACTCTCCATGCTGACCACCGCCTTGCAGCCGAGAGCCTTCTCGCGCTCGTTCATGGGCCGGCAGCGCACGATCACCTTCACCGCCTCCGAGGCCATTTCTCAAGGCCCGGCTCAAGCCCACATACAGCCCTTTGGTGGGGCTGGGGGGCATGGGGGCCTGGGTAGGCCTGGGGGAAGGCTGGGGCAAGCCGAACCTCAGGGTTTGAACCTCTGTGGGGTGAAGCACTCAATGCTACCTGGGGGCACTGAGGGGAAGGAACCCCTCCAGGAACTGGGCATGAGGAAGGAGGGCTGGGGGGGCACAAAATGGCTGGGGGAGGCTGAGGAGAAACGCTTTGGAAGGATGAAGGGAAAAGGGGGAGACTTAGAAGAAGGTTGAGAGGGAATTAAGGGCAGGCACAGGCGGGGGAAACCTGAGGGGAACCTACGGGGGGGGAAGCCTGAGGGGAGGCTGGAGGCGGGAAAACCTGAGGTAACTTTGGGGAGCCGGGACAAGCCCAAGGGGGCCTAGGCGATTAAAAACCTGAGGTAAACCTGCAGGTACCAGGCAAGCCTGAGGGAACGGAGGGCACCCCGAGGCGAAGCTGGGTGTGTGCAGAGGGCCGGGGGCTGTGGAGAGCTGGGCCCGGGGGCTGACGAGACGCGCGCAGCGCCGACGAACCCACCGCGCATGCGCGCCGCGGCTTCACGCCGTTGCCACAGAGACGGGGAAGCGCGGCGCCAGGCCCCGCCCCCTAAACCCGCCCCGCAAGTCACGTGACGGCGTGCGCAAGGAGGGGGCGCGGGGGCGGTGGCGTGACAGGGCGCGAGGGGGGCGCGTGCACGGTGCAATGGTGCACGGGTGTGCATGCACGAGAGCTCCAGTGCACGAGACTGGAAATGCACGAGTGCAAGGGCACGGGGATGCAGAGGGTGCACGTGGGAGCGAGCATGCCTGGGTGTGAGTGTGGGGGGTGCAGTGGTGCACGGGTGTGCGTGCAAAAGAGCACCAGGGCGGGAGCCTGCAAATGCCTGGGGATGTGTGTGTGACTGTGTGCAAGTGCACACGTGTGAGTGCATAGGAGTGCACACGGATGTGAGTGTGCAAGCACACAGGGGTGTGGGTGTGCATGGTGCAAGCGCATGGTGCAATGAGTGCACGCGCGAGCACAAGCCCACGAGGGTGCAATTGCACAAATTCATGAGGATGCGCGTGTGCAACACAGTGCAAGCACATGGATGTGAGCACGCAGGAACACGAGTGCAAATACACTGTGCAAGTGTGCAAGCGCACGTGGGCGTGAATGTGCAATGAGCGTGTGCACGCACAAGTGCCTGAGTGCAACTTCCCGAGGATGCGTGTGCGTGACAGCATGCAAGTGCACGTGTGAGTGCATGCGGGTGGGAGAGCACACGTGCACAGTGCAAGCGCACGAGCGCACCTGGGTGTGCATGGTGCAAAGATGCACGTGCAGGCATGCAGAAGAACAAACATGCATGAGTGCAAGTTCATGAGGATGCACACGTGCAACAACGCGCAAGTGCACTTGAGTGTGAGCACAGACGCTGCAAGCGCATGCGGGTGTGAATGCACGAGGGTGAGTGCAAGCGCTGGTGCAACGATGCAAGTGTGTGCGTGCACGAGGGAGCAAGTGCACGGCCCTGCAAACGCGTGAGTGCAACATGATGCGTGTGCACGCCAGCACACAAGTGCACGTGTGTGAGCGCACCAGCAGCCCTGCTTGCACGCTGCCGTGGAGCAGGAATCAAACGCCGCCAGCAGACTCCCTCGTGTTGCACGAAGCCGTTTATTGCAGAGGCGCCGTACAGCCGCGAGCGGACGTGGGGGGGGTCGCTAAGGCAGCCGGCAGCGAGTTAAAGCTCTGGGGGGGTTTGGGGTGCAGCCGTGCACAAGCAGGGGGTGGCCGGGCCTAACCCCGCTCGTGCTGCACCCCCACGGGGGCGGCGGGGGCCCAGGCAGCCTCCCCCCAGCCGCCAGCCCCGCCGCCGGGGTCCTGCTCCTCGTAGCCGGGGTCCCGCTCCTCGTAGCTGGGGTTGCGGTGGCCGGGGCTCAGGCGGCAGAAGCAGCCCCCCGCCAGCCCGGAGTAGTGGGCGAGGAGTGCGGCCACGCTGGCGAACTCGGTGTTGGAGTGCTGCCGGAGTGTGCGGGGAGAGAGAGGAGAGGTGAGTCCTGCACTGAAGGCACCCCTGCACCAAACACCGGTGCACCCACGCACCCGTGCACCCAATGCACCCATGCACCAAACACCAGTGCACCCACACACCCGTGCACCCAATGCACCCGTGCACCCAATGCACCCATGCACCAAACACCAGTGCACCCACACACCCGTGCACCCACGCACCCGTGCACCCAATGCACCCCTGCACCAAACACCGGTGCACCCATGCACCCGTGCACCCGTGCACCAAATACCGGTGCACCCACGCACCCGTGCACCCAATGCACCCGTGCACCAAATACTGGTGCACCCATGTACCCGTGCACCAAATGCACCCCTGCACCAAATACCGGTGCACCCACTCACCCGTGCACCAAATGCACTCATGCACCAAATACCAGTGCACCTGGGCACCAAATACCATTGCACCCATGCACCAAATGCACCCCTGCACCAAATACTATTGCACCCGTGCACCTGTGCACCAAATGCACCAGTGCACCAAATACCATGGCACCCATGCACCAAATGCACCCATGCACCAAATACTGTTTCCCCCCCTGCACCCAATAGTGTTGCACCCGTGCACCAAATACCATTGCATCCATGCACCTGTGCACAAAATGCACCTATGCACCAAATACCTTTGTACCCATGCACGAGTGCACCTGTGCACCAAATACCGTTGTACTCACGCACAAGTGCACCAAAAACAGTTGCAGCCATGCACCCATGCACCAAATGCACCCATGCAGCAAATACTGTTGTACGCACAAGTGCACCTGTGCACCCCAGAACTGAATGCATCCATTCACCATGTGCCTTTGTGCCCATGCACCAAATGCACCCATGCACCAAATACCCTTGTACCCATGCAGGAGGGCACCTGTGCACCAAATGCACCCATGTACTTGTGCACCACCCACTCACAAACCCAACACACCCACTGCACCCATGCCCGTGCATACTGACGCAGCCGTGTCGCTGTGCACCGCGCATCTGCACACAGCAGCAGCCTGTGCCCTGATCCACCCGCAGATCAAAGGCACCCGCGCACCCACAACTCCAGTGTACCCCAGCATGAAATCTCTCAGCCCAATGCACCATGCACCCAGGCACGGATGCGCTTGTGCACCCACGAATCGAAGGGAATTGCACAGCAAAGCAGGGATGCACCCACACACCCACACTCACTGGTGCCTGTGCACCATGCACCCGTGCACCACATGCACGTACACACCAGTGCATCCCTGCACCAGTGCACCAGCGCATCAGATATCCCTGCACACCAGTGCACCCATGCGTCTATGCACCCGTGCATCCATGCGCAGCTGCACTAAATGCACTTACACACCAGTAAATCCCCACATCGACGCACCAAGTGCACGTACACATCAGTATACCCCCACACCGATGCACCAGCGCATCCATGCACAGTTGCATCAAATGCACGTATGCACCAGTGCACGCATGCACAAATGCACCTACACACCAGTGCACCCATGCACAGCTGCACCAGTACATCCCTGCACCAGTGCATCAGATATCCCTGCACACCAGTGCATCTAGGCACCAGTTCATCCAGCTCAGCTGCAGCAAATGCACGCACACACCAGTGCGCCCATGCACAGACACACCAGTGCATCCATGCACCAATGCACCAGAGCACCCATGCACATCAAATGCACTTATGCACCAGTGCATGCACGCACAGGTGCACCGAATGCACCTACACACCAGTGCGCCCATGCACAGACGCACCAGTACAGCCCTGCGCCAATGCATCCGTGCACGGACACATCAAATGCAACAGTGCATCCATGCAGCAGCACATCCATGCACAAGACGCACAAAATACACCAGTGCACCCACGCAAAGATGCACCAGTGCATCCCAGCACCAGTACACCCACACACAGATGCACCAGTACATCCCAGCACCAGTGCACCCACGCACAGATGCACCAGTACATCCCAGCACCAGTGCACCCACGCACAGATGCACCAGTGCATTCCCCCGGTGCAAACCCACGCACAGATACACCAGTACATCCCAGCACCAGTACACCCACGCACAGATGCACCAGTACATCCCAGCACCAGTGCACCCACGCACAGATGCACCATCACATCCCAGCACCAGTGCGCCCACGCACAGAGGCACCAGTACATCCCAGCACCAGTGCACCCACGCACAGATGCACCAGTACATCCCAGCACCAGTGCACCCATGCACGGATGCACCAGTACGTCCCAGCACCAGTGCACCCACGCACAGATGCACCATCACATCCCAGCACCAGTGCGCCCACGCACAGAGGCACCAGTACATCCCAGCACCGGTGCACCCACGCACAGATGCACCAGTGCATCCCAGCACCAGTGCGCCCACACACGGATGCACCAGTGCATTCCCCCGGTGCAAACCCACACACAGATGCACCAGTACATCCCAGCACCAGTGCACCCACGCACGGATACACCAGTACATCCCAGCACCAGTACACCCACGCACAGATGCACCAGTACATCCCAGCACCAGTGCACCCACGCACGGATGCACCAGTACATCCCAGCACCAGTGCACCCACGCACGGATGCACCAGTACATCCCAGCACCAGTGCACCCATGCACAGATGCACCAGTACATCCCAGCACAAGTGCACCCACACATGGATGCACCAGTGCATTCCCCCGGTGCAAACCCGTGCAGTGCTGCAGCCAGGAAGCAAACGCACTCGTGCATCAAATGCGCTCCCACCCGCTGCCCCCGGCGCACCCTCACCTCCACGCAGAAGCGTCCCTGGGGTGTCCTGCAGAGCGCGTAGGGGACGACGCCGCAGGGCGCCCGCACCCACAGGCACCAGCGCGGGGTGACGCCGGGCTCGGGGCGCAGCAGGAAGGCGCCGGGGACGTCGTGCTGCAGCAGCGCCACGCCGCTGGCCCTGGGGAGGGGACGGGGCGGCGGCTGGGTGCCAGGGGAGGGGACGGGGGGCACGGCGAGGAGCAGGGTGCTCCCACGCACCCACCTGGCGATGCCGGCGAAGGCCCAGACGCTCTCGGCGAGGACGCTCTCGTTTTCGGGGAGCAAGGCCAAGCTCCTCGCCCCTTTGCTCTCCCAGCCCGCCGATGCTGCGGGAGCACGT
>WKFP01013974.1:192392-203589 GCA_011057875.1 Pterocles orientalis | reverse complement strand
TTCCAAGTGAACTGGAAACTACACTTGGTACGGGAAGAAATTGAGAGTACAGTAAGTGGATAGGCACAGCTCTCAGGCAGCTACAATTTATATCCAAAAAGAAGACATTCATGTTCACAGGGAGGAAAGAGGATTTATAAGCTAAAATACAGCAATGCAAGCATACTGCTTCCAGACTGAAGCTGTGTGACGGCATGCTGCACTAACTGGGCCAATGAGAACTGAAGGATCTGTGCCACAGTCAAGTGGTATATTCACGCTCCATGAAAGTACAAAAAAAGAAATAATATGTTATGATGCCAGCTTCTATCACCTCCTTGTTACATTTACAAACCAACACTTCCATGGTTTCTTGCATGGGAGAGCTGTCCTATAAATATCTACACTACTGTTTACTTGACATTAGGCTGCTGGTGTCTTGAAAGCACTGGCTATCATCACGTATATTAAAAATGTATTCTTGTTTCCTCATGCTTTGTAGTCTTCCTTTACCCTTTTGCTTTGCCTCGTATAAAACTAGTAATAAAACCAATTCATGCCAGGTATTTTTGCTCTGTATTGGTTGAGTGCTTGCCAAAATAGGGTTCAGTTTCATGACTTTGTAATTAAAGTGCATGCGAATGCGCAAAAGGCATTCATAAACATGCAGGTTATACAATGTCTTTTGGAGGTTCTTCTGGATCTGCTCTTCAGTTTAATATTTCTGTTAACTTTTTTTCGGTAGGAATAAAAAAATGTTACTCTGATTTTACCTAGGCAAAAATATGTTCTGTATCTATTTTTCAGTTTCAATACTTTCAGAATTTTCCTTTAAGACTTCTTCTTCTAAAATCTAATCTTATTTCACTAATTTAAGTCACATGTAGAAGAAAAAAACTTGTATTTAAAAACTCATAGTCTACGTTTGATGCTGTAAATCTTGGAATCTCAGTAACTTCCAGTAATCTTGGAATCTCCTACGTGTGTGGGATCTGGAGAGACCAGTATCTATGTCTGTATTTAGTTTCTTTATTTCAGAACATTAATATGTAATATCTATTCTTTCCTTCCTCCTGAAAATGCACAGCAGAACTTATTTTATGTACTTGTTGACAGAAAGTGAAACAGCTTATTTTTGGCTCACTCCTTTAGGAGCTAACTCTTAGAATAAAATTGGATCCTTTGCAAAAGACGGCAGTTGGGGAATGCAAAGGAATGTGCATCACTTAAGCCTCATCTAAGATTTAAAACAAATGATTTAAATAGGTTTTTAGATGAGTCATAATTACTATACAAGCTTTCTGCACATAAGTGAATGTGATTTACCTGCATATTTTTACTCAGAATGTAATTACTTGCCAATCTATTACCACTCAGTTTTGCTGAGTCTATTTTTAGAATTAAATCACTATGAGTGCTTCTCCTCTCACCACATGGAGGACCTATGCTAGCATCTTGTGCTACTGAACTTCCAAAGACAAGGCTTTTGAAGGAGGCCTCTGAAGTAAGATAAATTGTCTGTAAGACAGGATTTAGAATAACTGAAGTGATTTTATATGTAAATTTGTTTTTGACAAATCCTGAGAAAGAGTATTTTGATTACTGCAAGTCATGTCACTGGATTAAATATTAGTTGTCTCTAACAGAAGCTTCCTTAGGAGTCAACATGCCAGAATGGTGAAGCAGGCAGAACCTTATATTGGCTCGGAGTAGATGAGGCCCTTGGCTATGAGATGGGCCATCCCTGCCCTCACCTCAGGCTTTTTTTGTGTTCGGGGGATGATCTATTCCCATTGAGAATTTCTAAAACCAACAGAGCTTCCTAATTATTTTGTCTTTTACTTGAGCTAATGAAATTTTAAAAAGATTTCACCTTTTCATCTTCACTGCCATTTTTCTCAGGCTATGATATTTTATGTGTTCTGCTTTGGACCTCCTGACCCCAACCTTGCTTCCTGTTTCTGGGAACAGCACCCTGACTGGTTTCTTCTTACAGAGAGAAAAGTCATCACTCTATTACCGGACTTCTGCTGTGAGTCACTATACAGTGGCCTAATTAGTCTGTTAACTATTCTCATGTGGTTTTAATAACCTAAATTCTTTTAGGAACTAGCTAAGAAAAATTTCTTGAGATCCTGAGGTGGTCCTGAGCATTTGATATCATATCCATGACCTGGATTTCCCAAACCACTTTCTCTAAAACTGTCGTCTTGTTCTCCTAACTGATTTGTAGTCTGGGTTTTTGTTTTTTGACTTTCCTGTGTTGATATGGTCTTGTCTGCATCTGATTAATTCATGCACAAAGAATAGCGCAAATACCTCCAGAAATTGGCCTTCAGCTGCCTTTACCTCATCAGGCTTACCCTGAAATATTATTTGCAGGTAAACTTCTTGGTCAAGTTTGATGTCAACATACGATTTTTCGTTAAAACAAGGAACGAGATAATAAACTATCATTATCAACTCTTTTGTATTTGTCATTCTAAGGATCGTCAATATGAAGCAAAATATTTCTGTTATTCAGGAAAACATTCCAAGACTTTCTTAGTAATTATTATAATGAAAACGCAAATTATCTGGAAAAAAAATCTATCACATTTATCTTTAAATCAGTCTGAATTGTGAAAAGAAACTGTATTGTAGTTTGAATGCAAGGCCCTAAATGTAACAGTTTTTCTCCACTGACTTTATAATCTTTGCACTGCAGATAACTTTTTTCATCAATACAGAATATCCAAAGTAGACAACCAGTCTGGTGCAATAACTCAGTGTCACTGTACTTGTGCAAAGTAATTAACCCCACCCCCCACCCCGTATTTCCAGGTCTTAGTGAAAATGTACATGAACAATTAAGTGTTTTCAGTCCTGTATGTATCTTACAGAAAAACTGGATAAAGAATTGACAATATACTGCTCATTATTTTACCATTGCTAAGTAGAACTATTAAGAAAAACATCTTTCCACTGGAAATACAACACAAGGGCTTATTTGATCAACAAATATACAGTCTAAGCTCACTTAATGTAGAAAGCAGCCCAGGATGATTTTTGATCGTCACTAGATGGTAGACCAAAGTAATCAGAAATTACTTCCAAGGCTTCAGGGCTGATGAAATAAAGCAGGCTATACTTTGGTATGGAGAAAGGAGAACAGAACTCTGAATTTATTTATTACAAGGGAAGTTTCCCTTTGCTTTTGTCCAGCAGTTAGTATATTATCCCACAAAACCACAATTTTCCTTGCTGTAAACCCTTACATTTGTCATTGACATACCTTAGATTCTCCGTGAGTGAGGACGTCTTAGGTGTTAGCATTTCTGTTCCTCTGTTCTACTGCAAATAAAATTTTTACCATAGTCCTGTCTTCACAGTGATCCCTCTTCTTACTTCCCATAGATTTGCTGTTGTTGATGCCATGTTGTTTTCTTTTTTTTTACATCCAAATGGGGAATCACTTTTTTCTCCTTTTTTTTTTTATGTACAGAAAGTATATGAACTAAAGCATTAGCTTCAGAAATTTAACAAAAAGGAAGCCCCACATCTTGTCTAATTCCTCCATTTTTTGTTGAACCAGAAAGAAATTATTACTTGTCAAAGCTTTAGTTTTCTTTTGGGCAGTTGCCTAAATATGATTGGGTAAAGCATGTTTATTTAATTTTACTGCAATGTACTATTCAGGATGTGCCCCAAACTGTTCCTTAGTTTTTGCCTTCAGGAGCAAAATTCCAAGTATCTGAAAGTGACTGATAACCTCTAGCCAAATGAATAAATCTATGTTTATACATTTTCTCTGCAGATGAATTGCTACAGGGAGAGCACAGCAATTCCAGTTCCTGCCTGCTATAAATGGATAAGTTAGTGAGTGAGTTATTCCAAGTCCAGTAGAATATCCTGGAAAAGTCTTCATTAACTAATACTTTTCTCTAAGAGGGTGACTTAAACTCTGTTTGGATTCTAGCATAATCAAAATGGATTCTGGTAGCGCCTGACTAGGCATGTATGCAGAAAGGTTTATTTTTCAGTATTTTAAAAGTATAATATGGGAAAGGCATATGCCAAGGTGTATTCAAAGTGACTGAATTCACATCTGAGATTAAAATGACATTCAGTGTTACATTTTGGTCTTAAGTCAACTTTGACCTAGGAAGTGTTACAGTTGGTAAAGAAAAATAACAGATTGGAGAAAAGGGTAAAAAAGCTTAGAATTTTGAATTGCAAGTTTATTTGTCTCCAAAGTGAGATTTTTTTAATAAATGCTGATTTAGTTTGCTAAATTAATGCGTATTACTTTTTCTCAGTTTTCTACTGGCACAGAGACTTTGATTTTATAACTTTTAATCTGCTTTGAGGAGGTGCTGATGTGTGACAATGTTCTCTTGATTAGAAGGAAGACAATGTACTTCAAGAAGAAACAGTGCTTTATAGGAATGAAGAAATAACGATATATGCGTCTGTCTTATAAAAGGTGATCTTGAGGAGGGAGAGTTATTTTCTGAAGCTGTGAAAGGTTTTGTTTCTTGTTAACAAGGCTTGACTGATAGAAAAGCCAAATGGCAGCCATTGCAGTGACAATGGTTGTTTCTGTCGGGCAAGGCTGGGCCTTCTGATTTCTTTTTTAGTTATAAATAATGTACCTTTTTTGAATATACTCTAATTTAGCATTATGTCCTGAGGACCCAAATATATCCTGCTGGAGGATTAGAGAAGCCATTCAGTGGGCATTTTTGTCAGTGTAGTCACCTTAGAAGACCCAAAAAGCAGTGAAGGTTGCTTGGCTTTCATTTGCTTTGGTCCTTTGCTTTTTCTTCCTTGTCACTATTCATAAGCCTCCAGGAGAAGTTCCCTGGCTGCCTGCTGGCTCTGAAACTCCCCTTAATAAGAGCTGGAGGAATTCCTCACCACTGCAGTCAGGCTCAGCGCTAGTGTCTGTTTCTGAGCTGGAGTTGCTCACAGTGCTCTCTGTCTGCCCCTCCTGGAGCCACAGAATAGCTGTCAAAATGTGGGGATAGGGCAGACTGCTTGTAAATTTTACTAGATATAAGGAAGACACAGAGATTATAGCTCTCCTTTTCTCATAACTGGGTGGCTGAATTCCTTTTCCTTCTGGCCATGGGAATGGATCTTACAATTGGTACCTGTATCCATTAGATTTTTAAAAAATAATAGAGGAATCTTTAGCTTTATCTCTGAGTATTTTCAAATCGCATTTTTATTTTCTGTTATGGTGGTTTTCATACTGATACTAATAGTATGACACTACTTTACAAATGCTGTCAGAAAAATATTTCTTGTGAATTGGACTCTTCATGAGTTTTAAATATACGTTCAATTTTTCCAGATTTGGCTCATGACATCAAAACAAATAGTCTAAAATATTCCAGACAGCGAAAGTTTATATCAGCTATACTTAAATGTTTTAAGAGGAGACAATGGATTGGCTACATGTCCAACTGCATTCTTCTCTTTAATGTCTTCTTACCTCAAACTTTAATCTGCTTTGTTTTTCTGAATACTGCAAAGAAACTGTATCACGTGAAACTGCCACTAAGAAAAATTACCTGAGGGCATTCTGACTTTCTGCTTAAGCTTTATTTTGTCATTTATTTCTATTAACAGTCATTAAACAATTTAATAATTATAAGCCTCATTTGCATTTTAATGAGACTAGTGGCCATTGCTAAGTGTAATTAAATTAGTTTTATTGTATGATATTTTGAAGCTGTGATTAAATTAAGTTTTACTGTGCTTTGAAGAACAAACCTATAGAGATCACTCTTCAGTAGCAGTCTTGTTAGCTTATGAGGAGCCTGTAAAAAAGACATACCCAGGAAAAAAGGCAAAATATTCCCTACTGAGGTTAATCATAAAAATAGAAAAATCAAATGCTCCTGCTGCCACCAGCTCCAAGATTACCAATATATCTTTAGTGATAATAGTAATCTGTTAAATAGCATTCATTGTGAGTAGCTTTGTGTAATCTATTTTTAATTATTTGAAATAGCATCTAGATGCTGTGGTGAATTGTTCTTTATAAATCAAGGAGAGAATCTTGTAGTGCTTGCTCAGAGAAAACTCCCATTGAGTTCAAATGGAATTTCACCACGGTGAGAACAGCAGGGTGTGTAAAAGCTAAGTATTATTGGCGGTTGTTATTATTATTATAGTTTTAGAGAGAGAAATTGGGTAGTGAGGAAAGAGTGAGAAGAGGAAAAAAGATACTATAGTCAGAATCAGTTAATTTCCTATGATCTACCAGTTAAATTCCTATAAAAAGACATATAAACAGAAGATTAGGCATTTCTGTGTCCATGCTCAACCTCTTTAGAGGAGTGCACCATACTAGAATAGGTCAAGCACTGGATTGTTGCTTGTCCTCACCCATTTATCAGGTAAGAACTGCTATCTGTCTGTCACCAGCTAGTTCTTGTCTTCTTTTGTTGTCGTGATTTTACTTGAATGTGCTGCAGCATTTAGGTGTACTCTAATGAGACTAAAGTTAGCTAACAAGTAAGTTTGCATTTGCTTATTATGGTGTGACATGTTAAGTATATTTATGGTTGCATAACATTTTTCCATTTTAAAACCGTTCTGTCCAAGGTTTATCAAACTTGAACTATTTGGGATTAAATTTTCCAATTGCAATCTCTTGCTTAAGATTCTATTTTTTAACCTTTTTTTTTTCTTCAGTTGAGATGTTCCACAATAGGAGAAAATATACAGTTTCCCTGTTAAAACATACAGCTGTGTCACAGTAGGCTTCATGCCTGAATGTTTCAGAGCAGTGACTTAACTGTGGACACGTTTCCTGATGCTAATACCCTTGTGGATTGCAACCTCATAAAAATTGCCAAGTTTGGTCCAGTTTGGAAACAGTCATTGTATACATATGTATAATATAACTTTGGCTCAGTTTGGTTATTGCCGTAATTTATGTGTCCTCGATGTGTTTCAGCATGATGAGCTTTGTGTGCCATGTTTCTAGACTGACATGAGCTTAGCAAGACCTGCAGTTTCTCCTAGCAGCGCTATGGTGTTAGACCAGAGAGCAAAGGAGGAGAAACAGAGGTAAAAGGCTATGAGTTCAATAAGAAGCACAAAAAGAACAAAACCAGAAAGAAGTAACAGCAAAAAAAGCTGGGGAGGTAGTAAAAGGGCAGGAAGGAAAAACAGGAAATGTGTAAGGGACAGTAGAGAATAGAAAATTTGGGCAGGAAAGGAGCAGGAGAGCACCACTAGCACATTAGAATATGAATAAGAACAGGAGAGAGAAGCATAGGGGGAGGAACAGGACAGGAAGCAATGGAGGAGTAGCTGGGTTGGGTAAAGAAAACATGAAGCAAAGAACCTGGAGCAGAGCAGAAGTAGGTCTTTAGAATCAGGTGGTCTGTAGCTCTTAAAGACCATTACCTGTGTAGGAACCAAATCCAGGATCTCTGCTAGTTTCCTAATTTCTGGTATAATTGTGTTTCCTTTGCCATTCTTTGCCGTTTTAAGTTAATGTTAGTTCAAATAGCAGCAGGCAGGGAGGTAAATCTAAAGGTTCCAATCTTCTTTATAATCAGTAGGGGTTAATTATCGTTAAAAGGTTACATTTCTAGGACATTTCCTTACTTTTCTTATGCAAAAATGAGCATGTTATTTATTTTTATGTGATTTTACAATTGAAAAGCTGTGAACTTAAAGGTTAGGAAGTTTCCAGGATTCAGGTAGCCAATGTGCATATATGTTAGCCGAGGTCTAGACAGCACTTAGGATAGCGCAGAGTGGGGAATCCTGAACAAAGTTGTTATAAGATCAAATAGCTGTAAGCTGTAGACAAATGTCGCAGGAAAGTGACTAAAGCAAAACTGTGTGATCAGTTGTAATACTGAGAAACTGTTGTCATTTTCAACTGCAGATTTGCTCTCTTAAATCAGGTGTAATACATACTTTTGTACTTTATATTACCTGTACTTTAAACAACTATTTAGCATCTGTAAAACTAATTATGTTATGATAACTGACAGTATATAGACCACACAGGACTTCCGCAAATAAGGCAAATGACTGACTAAATCACAGATCAACACTATTAGCAGCTACATTATAATCTGGGAGAAAGCCTCCAGTTTAGATACCTGGGTCCTGGTTATACAAAAGTACCTAACCTGTGAATAGTCTCATGCATTTAGAGGCTTTCAGCCCAGTATGGAGAAACACTTCTGCGGTATGCACTTGTAAGCCAAAATCCTGATCCTTTTCCTATATCTCTTAATATGCCCTGAATCTAGTCAGGCTTGTGCATTTAAGTGCAGAAGTGCTTCTGTATTCAGCTCACATATTAAGGATAAAACATAGCCCTCTATTTTTAGCTACATTGTAACTTTTGATGAACTGCAATTCATCAAAATTAGGGGTATTGCAGCCTGTAAGTCTTTTTATCCTCACTAGACTGTTACAGCAAGATTTTTATAATAAAGTAAAAGTTCATAGTATATAAAATCACAAAGGGTGTCCTCAGTTCCTGTGAGAAAAATATGGGAGAAGCAAAGGTTTTACACTGAGAGAAAAAAATCTGGATCATTTATTACTCCTGTCTGTAAGCATGTTCTCAGAAAGGTATTTCTAGATCTTTCATTGTTTTTTAATGGCAGGAGGAGCCATCTTCCCTTCACTTGGGAGATGTCTCCACAAGCCATCCATCGCCGCTGAGTGCGGAGGGAATTCCTCCCATTGCAAAACCCAAGCTTTCCCTCTAAAATTGTTTTTTCTCTTTCTGTTAGTTACAGATAGGAATTCTGTTCCTGTGATGTTTGTTTATTGTCTTCAGATACCTGAAGCAGGAACTGTCACGGCTCCTGCTTGCTATTGTTTGCTCCTAGACCTTGTTTTAACTGATACTGCTGGTGTTATGGAACGAAGTTCTGAAATACTCTCAAGAGCATAACAAGATAGTTGTATTTTCTGATTAATTGCTTTACAGAGAATGTAATTATGCATTTTACAGGATAGCAATTTGTATACCACATAAAGCACATGTTTACTTGTGGGAATTGTGTGGTTTTGCTGTAATTATTAGAGCCTATTGATTGTCTTCCATTATGTTAATGTTTCCAAATTAGGCAATATGAAGCAATTTTCTGCCATGCTCTATCTCAGAAGCCTTAGGGATATTATCTGCAACTTTTACTGCAAGTCAAGAAGCCTTTGTGAATAAAACTTATAATTCAGTTCATTGTAAGTTTTCTCCTGATTGTAATCAATGAACCTTATACTGTGGAATATAAATGAGGTGACAAAGGAGGAAATAACCCTTCTGAGGTAGCAAAAGGGTGATGGCAAAAATCACAATGAGCATTAAATTGACTTCTTAAACAAAAATACTTTTGCCCTTTCTTTTGAAGACTGGCTACTTTCGGATAATCATAAGCTGTTTGCAGCTATGACCACTTTAGAAAAGGAGAATAATTTTAATGATAAGTCATTATCGTAATTGCTTCAGCCTTTCCTGCACTAGTTAAGGTAGCTTATTTCTGGCCATTTAGTACTTTATTGGCTTTTGAAATACTGTATCATCTGTTCAATTTGTGGAAAACTATCAAAGGAGAATAACTGAATGTTAGGGATGGAAGCACCAAAAGATTTCTGGCAATTATTTCCAAGATTGGCTGCAGTCAAGTTGTCCTGATTTTACTTCTTCTAATCTTACTTCAAAAATACAGACATGTTCTCTCTTCTTTCTTGGTTCTACAAATTTCTTATAGGCTAATTTCTGCCACTCACCATTCCTGTTTTATAGATTTATATTTTCTTCTCATACTTTGTATTATTTAATCCATCCTGATTCTTTTCCAGCTGATTCTTATTTGACTTTTACTTCACTTCATTTTTCTACCTTATGTATCTCTACTTTTATTTCTGTTTCTTCTTCCATTTTCTTGCTAGATTTGTTCTCTTCTTTACCATCCTTGCTGTTTTGTTTTTCTGCTTTTCATTATTCTCTTTTGTTATCTTTTTCCCTTTCAGTTTTGTGTACATTTCCTATTTTCTTTCATGTGATACCTCTTCTAAGAAAGAGACAAGCACAACTTGTGAGGTCACAGACATAATTATAAGATGAAAAGGTGGCTTTTCATTTCAGTGTGCCCCAAAGTCCTTGGAAAATTAAGGAAACAGAAACATTCAAAGGTGTTTGTGTGTTATATATACGTGTTTCTAAATTAATGTGTAAACACATGCACCACTATATGTATATTGCTTTCAAAAAGGGAAATAATTTTCTCAACTTCTTCAAGCAGTCAGAGGATCAGAAATAAATTTATTGGTAAATTTTTGGGCATACAAGTCTGTAATTTCCCACCAGTTACTCTTAAATAAGAAAGATAATGAAAATATTTTCGCATTCTGATCCCTTCCTAGCAAGAACTTTAAATATCAGAGTTTGCTGATAAGTCAGCAAAAATATGATGATTATTTGTTTGGGTTTTTTCTCCCAAAATGATAGTTGGCACTGAGCAGTTTGTACTCAGAATGCAGAATAGCTGTCCTCAGAATACCTATGTCCTTTATTTAGAAAATGTGGTATACAAGAAATGTATAAGTTAGTTATATACCAGATTCTCCCTTGATTTATTTGTGATGGTGCTTGTGGTCTTTTTCTTCTCTTTGGTTTTGTTTTGCTGATAGATTTTATACATCATCCTTTAAAATGATGGATCTGCTTGAACTGAAATGCTCTATCCAAGTCCAATTCCAGGTGATAGCTTTGACAGAAAGATCTTTGACCAAACTGAAAGGAAGAGGCTGAATAATTACAGAGATGAATGGGAATATTTTCACTCTATCTGTGGATGTTAACTCATACGCCTAGGACAGGAGGTTTGCTTCCCTAGAGTTGCTCCTGTATTTGAGAGGAAAAGATAGGTACTTTCAGAATGATTAACTAACTAACTAAATAAATAAATAAATAACAGGATAAAGAACGGGACAATATATTCACAAGTTTTTGTGTTCATGCATAGAAGAATGTAACTTGTACCCTAGAAGAGGCATGAACCCTGGTCAGTTTTCCTGGTTATAGAAAATCACAGAATCACAAAATGCTAGGGATTGGAAGGGACCTCAAAAGATCATCTAGTCCAATCCCCCTGCCGGAGCAGGAACACCTAGATCAGATCGCACAGGAACGCATCCAGGCGGGCTTTGAATGTCTCCAGAGAAGGAGACTCCACAACCTCTC
>WKFP01013974.1:177938-190526 GCA_011057875.1 Pterocles orientalis | reverse complement strand
TCCCTGACCCGGGCCCCAGGGAGGCAGCACACTTCCCTACGGCTCGGGTCCGGTCTGCAAATGGGCCCCTCCGTTCCTCTGAGAATGGAGTCGCCTACCACAAGCACCCTTCTTTCTTTCCTGGCAGAGGCAGTCTGAATGCGCAGAGTCGACTGCCTCGCCCTTGGAAAACTCTCAGGGGAACCTTCCCGCGCCTCCCCACCTACCTCTCCTTCAATGTCCAAGGCTGCAAACCTATTGCCCAGGGGAACACGGGGACACGTGACAGGCAGAGAGGAGGTTTGCCCACGACGCCGAGCAGGGACCCTCTCCCAACCCTCCCATCCCTCAGTTCCTCCTCCTGTGCCCAACAGGGCAGGGGGTCCGCCCCCAGTTGTGGGGTATCTCCCTGGAGCCTTTCCCTCTGGCACACCAGGGAGTTACCCCACCAGTCGATCTCCCGCTCACAGTCCCTGATGGCCTCAGTCTCTCCACCTCATCTTTCAGCTCAGCCACCATGGTGAGCAGATCTTCCACCGTCTGGCACCTCACGCAAGTGGAATGTCCGCCGCCCTCCCCCGGCAGCAGCAGGCTCTGGCACTCCCTGCAGTGTAGAGACAGACTGTATTTACCAGGTCTCTGAGTCCTGAGCAAGACTTTGAATCCTACTATCAGCAGAGGAATGTTCTGAAGAAGCACTAGGAGACTGCTGTAATGTATTTCTCTTTTGGGAAGAAATATAAGATGTTAAGTGATGGGTATGGATAAGCTCTTCTGGACAGTAAAAGATTTTGTTTATTTGTATTAAATCACAATTAATTTTCTGTTTTCTCTGTTGAATCAGTCCAGCAGATTGGTTGTCTTTTACATTGCTTTTTTCTGTATTAAGAAGGAGTAAAACAGCATACAAGACTGATGTTGGTTTGCTTTTGTAAAAGCACTGAGTATCAATGATCTTAAGCTGCACTACTTGGGAGGAAGTCTTAACAGAGGAAGCAGACTTAGGAGGATACTAGAGTGATTACTATGCAAATGGATGAATCCTGATTCTGTCATTTTTTTAAAGGACCCCTTCCAAACAATTTGGGCCACAAGGGATAGTAAATTTTTTTAGTATAGTAGTATTATTTTAAGAAATGTAATGGTAGGATTTGGGAGGCATGTATCCCCCATTTTACCACTCTGGATGTTAAGAAGAGAATTGTTTTTTCACTGCCATAGAATCATAGAAAGGTTTGGGTTGGAAGGGACCTTTTAAAGATCATTTAGTCCAACCCTCCTCCCATGGACAGGAACATCTTTCACTAGATCAAGTTGTTCAAAGCCCTTGATCATACAGCTGTCTTCTTGCTACCTATCTTACCTATCTTGGTGCCTTGGTACCTATCTTAAATACATCTTTCACATTTAAAAAGGAAAAAAAAAATCTGTTGACTCTCCTTGGGGTGATTAATTTGGAGAGGATTTTCCTGTAAACTCAGCAGAATATTTTGGTATACTCCTAAAGAAGAAATTCAGTGAGCACAAACACAATCCTTTTTAGTATGGTTCTAATCCTGTACAAGTGACCAAGCTTGCTCAGCATCCATGTGCCAGATTCCCTAATCCTTGATAAGACTAAATCTCCTGACTAAGTATAGCTATGTACAAGCCCTGAGATTTAGTAGCCATTCATACATGTGATGCCTGGTAAGTTCACCTTTTGGGTTATAACTGACAACAAATACCTACAGTCTGTTTTAGTAGGATGGTCACAGAGGATAACTTAAACCACTAGTCAATATGATTCAGGTAGAATACAGTAAAGAACAGCCTCTTAACCTGTCTTTCACCAGATTAATCCACTGCTGCTACATCTTGGTATAAATTCATATTTCTGAGGATGGGCGTACAATGCGCAAAGGAATTTTTTTAGCTTACGGAATCCTTTCTGCTCTTTGACAATACTAATGGGCCAGGTCCTACTGATGTGGCAGCAGTTAGTTGATGTGTTGTGTCTGGGTCCTGGATTATATAGTAAATTGAATGACTCTCCACACATGACCTCCGTTTTTAAGAAGCTGATGTTCACTAGAAAGGCTCCTTACAAACTTTCAAGGTCTTTGAACATAAAAGTTCCTTTCAAGTTACTAATTAAGGCATTTAAAAATAAAGAAGTAGAAGGCATTTGATCTAGCTTTTCATACTTCCTGAGTATGATAAATAGTGTGCCTTGAACAAAGCTGCTTAATTCAAAAAGTTAAGGGTGTGAAGTAAAATAGTGCCATCTGGTTTGAAGGAGGATTTAATGCAAGGGAATGCTCAGCCAGCATTACTCCAAACAACTTAGACCAAAGGAGAGAGACTATGTTAAGTATTGTTCAAAAATTTTCTTATATGAAATCATATTTTTCACCAGATTATTTTCTAGAAAAAGACAGTGGCAATATTCATTCACTCTTTTCTCCCAAGATTGGCTGGTGTTTCAGTGGAAGTAACACATTATATAAATAGGAGGGGAAAAATAGAGAGAACAAAAGGAATTCGTAGTTTAATACAAAAATTATTATTCTGAATTTCAAAACCACTTTTTTTGCAGAAAAGCTTACATAACTTTGTCAAAGACGGTTTTATTTTGCAGAATTTAAACAGTTTATATTGTGAATAAATGCAAATACAGCATTTAAGAAAGTGACCTGTGCATTATTTATGTCACTAATTACTTCCAAAAGACCTCCAAAGCCTACAGTATAATTTCAAATCATGTTAAATGGGCAAAAATTGCAAAATATTTTCCTAAAGTTCAGATTTTAGAACTAACATGTTTGGTATACTTTTATTTAGTAAAACTGTGCACTGTCTTGAAATTTTCTCATTAGAATGATCATTAACTGTTCACTTGCTTACCCAAGTGTTTTTTCCGTTTTCTCTCTTTTCAGTCTGTCTCTAATACAGAAGGTACATAGTGGTTTTTAAAAGCATAGTTATTATTTTTATGACACGGAAGATAAGATGGTAAGAATGGAAAGAAATAATATTTCCATATAATAACAGCACAAGTCCCTAGAATTGATTCTTCATTTTTCTCAATAAACAGCCATCAACTAGTATTATTTCTTTTCTGATCAGAATATGATTGCATGGTGGGTATTAATGGCTATGGTAGACAAGCCATTTTAAAAACTTTTTTCAAGCTCAGAAGGTATTAAGAAGAACACATTTCTGAAGGGATATTAACACCTTGGTGGTAATACTTATTCAGTGTGTAAACTTCTGTTCATTGTCACTGACATTCACTGAAAGAGAGATTTTTGTGATAGGCATAGGAGGTTATGTTATTATAATTGCAATCACTAACCTTAACTCAGGCATTAAAAAGTGTTCTTCAGAAACCTGTATTTATTGAATTTGAACTTCTTGGAACCATTTTACTACCAGTGTTTAATTTTCAAAGGTAAACTAATACAATTTTTCCAACCTTAGGGGTTTTGAAATAGGTCTTTTGGGAGCATTATACAGAAACTGGAAAAATCCTAGGGAACTCTATAGATCTGCGAAAGGATAAATGCTATAGACCTGACCCTTTCTTGCTACTGATGGTCAGAATACGTAAGATGAAATACTGCATCTTATATAATAAAAAGTGAAAATTTACTGGAACTGATAGAAAGAAATGTTCAAATCAACTACTGTAGAAAACATGCATAGAGATGTTTTTCATTAAATGTGCTTGGAAGACCAACCTAAGCTGAATTTTCTCTTTGTACTGGAATATTGTAAATGCGTAATGCAGTCAACTGAGCAGAGCTGGACATGTCCAAAGGAATAAGCATGGATTGTGTAATAACCAATTAAAAAATGCTCTTACAGTATATCAATGCCACTGTGCAGGTATAAAAGGAGAGGTCACAAAATGAGGGAAAAGCACAACTGGTGGCAGACTGTATTGTGTCAAGTGGTATGTGTAAGCATCATGTATCTAGAGTTACTTAGAGTTGTCTTTTCTTCTTTTTTTTTTTTTCTGTTCAAATACATTTCCCTGTTCAGCTTAAATATTTTTGGCATATATTTTGTGATGTCTATCCTTGCTATCAGTATTACGTACGAAGACAAAAAGCTTCCTGTGAATAGTCAGAACTGTTTGATCAGTAAGACAACTACTTTACAAAATATAAAACCATTTGAACTGAATTTTTGTGTCATACTGACATTTGCAATTGTAGTTCTTTTTATCAAGATTAAAGCTTGAATAAATTCTGAATCCAAGCAGTTTGTTGAAAATATTTTTCATTTTACTTTGGAGCTCTGAGAGAGGAAAAAGTAGCAATCCACTTTGCCTGCATCCTTCAGGAAAAGGAAAGCTGGACACAATGCATGTGTAACATTGTCAGGGAAGCAAAGCCTCAGCATTTTTATTTTCTTCTTTTTTTTTTTAAATTTTTTTTTTCCTTAACAATTAAAAAAGATAGCTAAAACTTTATAGGTTTCAACTGTTTCAAAAGTAGAATTTCTTTTTGGGAAAATATGAATAGAAGTTGGTCAGTCAGTTCCTTAAATTTACAAGAGTATAGTATATTTATGTGAAAGAATATGTATTCTTGGAGGGAGTTCATGTGCATGAATGATCTAAAACAACTCAAACCTTACATCATAAGCAGCTTTCCATGTTACTGTATACATATCCTTACATGTTACAGATAAACCTTATCTGTACATCAAGGTTCTCCTAATTACCCTATTGATAAGTTCAGTAATTGTCTGAAACCACAACCTTCCTACATCCGAAGCAAAATAATTTTTTTTTTAATGTATGTGATGAGCTATGCTGCAACTTTCCTTGTCAGTACCATCATTCTTTCCCAACAATGTATTTTCACTTTGTTTAAAGCCATGCTTCACCTTATTGTTTTCATTTTCTCAGAAAAGCATCTGGAGGTAGACATGTAATCGTATTACTTTGGTAATAATTGTGTTAAATAACTGCAGAAAAGAGATACCATATAATAATTTAGATTGCAATTCTGCTGCTATTACACTCCAGTGAAGATCAGGTCTCCAGTCTGCTATACAACAACATACTAAGAGTTTGACAGTGTAAACACCCAGGTGAAAAAAAGGATTGCTAAAACTAAAAGAATCATGAATAGAGTGATGATTAGAATGTACCTTATTTTTAGTTCCCTTTTTGTTTTATAAATAGTTTCAGATTAAGTAAAACATGAAAAGAAGAAAAGAAGAAAAAGCATGATGAGAGAATTCAGAAAATGACTAAAAGATTTAAGAAAAAAAGATTTAAAAATGGAAATTTTGGCAGAAATTATATACAGGAGGAGCATTGTTCAGGATTTACAGTCAACAGTACACCTGAGTGAAAAAGATTGTCTAATAACATCCTCGTTATTAGATGTTATTAGGCAATCCCCACAACTGCTTCTGCTGGCTACACTGTGCAGCTGATCCCCCTAAGAGTGCCTTTCCTGGTAGGTTAGGAAACTATCACACTGCTATAGAAAACAGGCTCACAATCTTAAAATGCTTGTTATAACAGTAACAGCATATGTTCTATTTTAGGCACTTGCAAAGCAAAAGTAGCAAGAAGTCTTGCTTTAATTTATTTGAGAGGTGCTTTTTTTTTTGTTCACAAAGTCTCAGAACTGTTGCACCTGAGCAGGTGGTATGGCATTTCAACAAAGGGGAGGCTGGGTCAGGCAGGTGCATTGCATTACGGGGCAAGCTGGGAAGTTTGGAGCAGTTGAAAGAGGAACAAATGAAAGACCAAGATGTGAGAGAGGGAGAGTAAGCAGGTGATGCCTGTTAAGGCTGAATGAGCGCTTTGGGAAAGACTATTTCCCAGCACACCTTAGTAGACTGATAAGGGCTTGCTGTAGGAAAAGCAGAATGTTTTGGGGCTTTGTTGTCTTTATTAGCTGGAGGAATAAGTTTGTTTGAGTTGCTTTAGAGAGGTTTGCTGGGTCTTTTGTTGTGGTTTTTTTTTTTTTAAATATAATGTGATGTGCTGTATTTTGGGTGCAAGTCAAGCAAAGTATGAGTCTTCTCTAGGAAAATAGATGACATAGTTACAGATTGTTGATGACTTGTGAAAATGGCTGCAAAATGGAGAAGAAGCTGAAGTAGCAGAGAAGAAAAATGAGAGAAATTTGGGAAAAGAATTGAAAGAAAATGTAGATAGTACTACAGTCTGCTAATAAAAAAAAACTATAAAAGTAGGTGTTTGTGAGTTGAGCAAAAAACTTCCATGGACCTAGAGGCCTTGTAGCCAAGAAGAAGATGGCCTGTCAGCAGCAGGGTATCTGCAATGTGTGGGGCAGGAGGCTGAAGAGAGCCTGGCTGATTCTGAAACTAAGTAAGTCTGGGCCTGGGTGATAAACCTGATTGCTTAAAAACAGTCTTATATTCTTCATGACAAAAGGAGCTGATGCTGTGATGATTAACTAGAGTGAAGTAAAATTGTATCTTTTGTTTTGTAAAACTTGGTATACAAGTCCTGGAGAATCCTAGAGGAAGGCTTGCATCCTTGTTTTGTGCTTTGTCCACCCACTAGCTCTGCCACAAGGGAAGACATTGCCTATCAAAACTGTAGGAGATCTTGCCAGAAAGATGAGTATGCAGGCAAGCAAGGCATACCAAGTAGAAAAAGCTCAGAACAGGAGCAGTCTTAGCTTGTTAGCTGTGCTTGGTGTGAAGCAGGTGTTGGATGTTTGCACTGAAATGTTTGGCATGGTAAAGAAGTCAGTGTGGGGATGAAGGTGAGATGCTGTTAAGTTGTCCTGCTTTTCTCCCTAGTCTAGTAACTGTCTAGAAGTCTATTTGGTAAACTAACAAGTGTCTTGGGAATAGCAAGGTAACTGTAAACAAGAACTACCAGAGGTAGTCATGCTGCTAGGTCAGATAGAGGAGCTAAAGGGTAAAGGCCATGTTTCTGCAGCTTGCACTGAGCTACTCTGTGCAGTATTCTTAAATTAATAAACCTAGCTGTGAGTGATGTTGCAGGAGTCCTTCCCAGGCTGGCCAGCTCTGTGGAACAGTTCCCTTCTCCTGGTGTAGCGAGCTCTGAGCCTTTACAAGTAGATCAAGTGTCAGGAGCCTTGCTGTTATTACTTGTTGCTCCAAGCACTGTTCCTAGCATGCCTTCTTTAATTCTTGCACTGAATTACACTGTGCTCTGTTAAATTTATCATTCTTTCCAGCTAAAGTCTAATCTAGTCCATTTTCTATCCTGTTCCTTAACTCTTTCTTCCCCCTATTTTTTTTCAATTTTCATACTTTTTTGATGCTTTCCTCCTTGAGCATGTTCCCTTATCACTATGTATTTTTGCTTCCAACTCTTTTCCCATTCCCTCTTTGTGACACTTTCTTTCTACTCCTGTTTTCCCACATCTCATCTTTTTTTTCTTAACTCATTCTGTTCCTATTGCATGTATCTTTAGGAGACTTTAAGGTAAGAAGGAAAAGAACTGAATACTTTGCCAGTCCACTTCTAAAGGTCCTTCCTCTAATTACTAGCAAACCAGTTGTACTTCCTAAAACAAATTACCAAACCATGGTTTCTCCTGTGACTTGCTTGTAATTCACTTATGTATGAAATGTTAAAGATAGGCTAGTTCACAGCATAGTCAAGCCTAAGCAAAGCCATCTGTGTTAAGTGTTTTCAAGAAGCTGATATTTTTAACCTAAAGTGGTTTTTGGTGGGCACAATTCCTAATTGCAAGTGTCCGTATGGAAACTGCAGAATAAGCTGATGCCTCAGTCTGGTGAAAGCCACTTGGCCAACAAATATTTGTTTGGTGGGAGGAAGCTCAAATGTGGGGAACACCTGAGAGAGTGTGAATTAGAAAGCTAACTGTAAATAGGATTTTTTTTTAAAAAGCAACTTCAGTGATAAGACTAGAGTAAATCTCAATTCACTGTTATGTCTATGATTTCAGAAGTCACTCCAATTAGTCCTGTATAAGAAAGCTTGTTTCAAACTCTCTTAAAAAAAAAAAAAAAACCCACCATAAAAACATAACTTTCCAAAGGCATAAGGACACTTTTGGAAATGTCAGGTGTATGAGAAGTGAAAGAGAAGTTTCTTTGTATAATCTTTTTAGATGCTTTTAAAAGATGAACTTTCTTCTTCTCACTTCCATTTCCTGCTAATTATCACTGACAGTAGCACTGCTTCTTGTAACCCTGTTTTAAATGACACGCTATAGATGTCTGACCTATAGAGTAGAAACATTTTTCAGAAGTATTATTTATTTAATCATCAATACTTTAAAGATTTTTTTTTAAAGTAGGGTAGGGCTTTTTTTTCCACACATTTATTGCACTTTAATGGCTGCTTACTTTAGGAATGAGCAGGTTCTTTTCATTTATAGTCCTTGAAGTTTTGCTGTCCTTTAAGGACTCTTTCTCTCCCTCTGGGAAAGGGGTACTCATGGAAATGTGAAACATGGGAAAAAATAAACAATAAGCTTGGTCCCGGCTGTAGGTCATACACTCTCAGTAGCAGATGAGTAGTCAGCAGATGTGATGGGGACCAATGTGCAGTGGCTCTTGTATATTTATTGGTACAAGTGCGTTTGAGATGTTATCATACCAAGTCCTCAAAAACAAGAACAACAAAAAAAGGTAAGGATATGTTGACAATATTCAGTGGAGGGTAGTGTGGACATGTGAGCCAATGCCAGCCTCAGTTCCTGCATGTTGGTGATTCTGTGCAGTTCAGCACAGTATGACTGTATTGCATAATGATAATGTATCTGCCTTACTAGTGTGATGGGTATGCAGTAATATAAGCCTTGTGCCTGAAGTGTAGGATTTGTTAGGTCAAGTGCAGATCTGTATTGAGATTTCTGTGCCAAGATGTAACTTCAGAGTTGATAACCTCCAGGAGAAGAGTTTCTTTGCAGTACTGTGTGTTGTACCAAGGACGTGCTTGCAGTTCCAAGCGCTTTTCTAGATAATGTTTGGCTTCAGAAATTGTTTTCTTGGTTTTGTTTGTTCATATTTAGTTGCTTTCATTTATCAATGTGCATATTTCCGGAATTACACAAGGAATTTTTACCCAGTCACTTCAGCTTCTCACAGTCCCTGTGTTCAAGTTTTTATGAATGAAATAACTGACTGAGGGACTGTATTAAACAAGTAGATGTCAAATATGACTGAAGCACAAGTGGGGCTTGTATTGAGTCAGAAATAAAGTTTTCCTTTCAGTGTCCTGTCACATGGGGACATACCATATCTCATATAAATATGATATAAATTGCCTGAGCGTAGTAGAAATTTCAAATCATTATGAATCACCATGTGAAAGCTGATTTCTATAGAACTATTTTGCTGTCTCTTGTGTGCTTTTATTACTGCTTTTCAGATTTAGTTCATCCTTACTGCTCCTTAAAGCAGTGTTCTTTTCTGCCTCTGTTTTTAAGTGTGTTCATACACTTGTCATGAAAGGGATCTCCCAAAAGTTTTAAATATCTCTTAAGTCTTCATTAGGTGATTTAATAAAGTGATAAGCAGCTTTGAATTGATATTAACATACTTACATTTATTCTGCATGACTTTGTGTATGTTTTTATATGCACAAGATCAGTTACCAAAGTATTTTACACATATGTTTTGACCAGCCTAGCAAGTTCCCTGCTGTAAACTTCTGCCAGCAGCAGACGCAAGGAAAGGAATTGATTATGTGGTTAACTTTTTTTCTTTTAAAGCATGTTTTCAATGTGTTTCAAGCGCTGTTTCTCTGGTGCCAGCCCTCTACTTGGCCCATGAAGCTGAAATGGGGCCTGTGTAGTGCTGCTATGTTTGAGATGAGGTGGGAGGTGTGCTTGACAAGTAGGACCCTTCTCGATGTGCAGACTTACAGCTGAACCAGGGAGGAAATTCTTACTATTAATGCGGTTGTCAGGGGATTAGTTTAATTTAAGCTGTGTGTAGGTTAAATTAGAGTATTTTCTAATAAGAGTTCAGATAGACAAGTTAGAAAGCTTAGGTCAATAAATGTTCTTAATACAGTCAGGCTGAAGTTCTGTAGCAAGTCTCCTTCATCTTCATTGCCCAGGGTCCTGCTGTCTGTTCTGGGCAGGGGGCAGTCAGGGGGCTGAGTCAGTTTTTTTTTTCTCTTCAGTCTGTCCCAATCTCATGGATGGGTTCAGTCTCTCAGTTTAAGTTCTCTGTTAATTTTTGTCCTGGAAATAGTCTAGCCATTTGATTAAAAATAAACATTACTTTAGTCTCTCACAGATGTGTATGTTTCTTAGAGCAGTGCCATCACCTCTACCTGGCTTGTCACTAGATAGCTCCTTGTTACATCTCTAACAGCAAGACTTATTTTGCACTTTGCATTCTGTGCTAAGGTATTCATGAGCAATTTTGTGATACAAATGTTCAAAAATAATAATGTTGCTCATTGCTAACTAAATATGGTGATAACTAACTGCTTTGGGATACTTGATCTTCAACTCTTTTTCAGAGCAGACAGACCTTCAATACTCACACAGTTTTCTGTTTTGTGGATTAGTCGTGACTAGTTGTGAAAAGCAATGATTTTGGAGGTTATGGGTTGTAAAATTGGGAGTAAATTCCTACAGCTCAGTTTCTAATTTCATGTGTTTTAGTTTCCTTTTTTTAATTGAGGATAATTTATTTTCAAATTATGGAGAAAATGCATGCAGCTGCATGTGAACTTAGCCAGGTTTCTTTTTGTTACAGTTTTTGACTGTTAGTGAGTTACAGTGATCAAATACACAGATTGGCTGTATACAACTTATAGTGCAATGTGAATTTTGACTTTGATAAAAAGAACAAATTCCAGCTCTAAAGTTAAATATAAGCTTTGTTCTTAAATCTTGCCAGCATCTCAGTTGTGTATACAATTTTTTGGTTATGCTCTGCCTTGCCTTTCACTTGACCAAAAAAGGAAAAACACCCACTCACACCTGTTTATTTCATAAAATAAAAAAAAAGGAACCCTGAAGGAACACAATGTGCTGATGATTATCTCTTCTCTTTAAACAGAAAGATCTATAAAACTTATGGAGAATAATTTGAACAATTAAGTAAATAGAGCATTTCTACTTTAAAATATTTTTGATCAGATATCCTCAACCTAACAACAAACTTTGAGTTCACCATTTTTTTTTCTAAAGGGGAAAGGAAAAGTATAATATTTACAATGAACATTGTGAAGAATAGCAGTTACTGTGGGGTAAAACAAAACTTTACAGGCCTATGATCCAGTTATCTTTTAAACACATGGGAAACATAGCTTACAAGAGTGGTAGGGGTATTTTTAACTTCAGATGTATTTCTTAAATTTTTACATTATGCATACAGAATTAATTTCACTTGTGATTCCATAATCTATGTACAGATCCTCATGTTTACTACATTTAATCCAGGTAAGCTTAGTATTTGTTCCTCTGGTTGCTAAATGGTTAGTTCACTCACCTATATTTAAGATAAGAATTTGTGCCTCTGCTCAGTAGTGCTGAGATTAACTGTCTTAAATGTGCATTTGTTCATTTAATATTGCCTTTGGCGAACTCAATTTGTTCTGTATGTGGGGAAAAATAGGAGTCCAGACATGGCCTGGACACCAGAGCAACTGGTGGCTCTTTTTTACAGGCATGCTTGTGTGCATACTTGCAGTCAGGGATGCACAGAAATGGGCTTTGACAGCCACAGAAAGCAAACCAGAGCTTCCACATCTTAAGGAAACTAAAGCAAAAGAGTTCAGATGGACTTGCTGCTTAAACACAGGGTTTGGGAGTTGAAGGCAGGCAAATTGGAAATGTGCTAATACTATTAATTTTACTAAGTTTAAACACTGATTTTTGGGTGTAGAGCTGTGGGGTTTGGGGGTTTTAATTTTACAGCTCTACACAGAACTGTCATGTGGTGACTGTTGTCATTATTTAGCAGAGGTGTGTTAAGTAATGGCAAAATTGTCGAAGTAATCCCAAGCACAAATACAGTCTGGGCAGAGAATGGATAGAGAGCAGCTCTGAGGAGAAGGACTTGGGGGTATTGGTGGACAAGAAGCTGAACATGAGCCGGCAGTGTGCGCTTGCAGCCCAGAAAGCCAACCGTGTCCTGGGCTGCATCAAGAGAAGCATTAGCAGCAGGTCAAGGGAGGTGATTCTCCCCCTCTACTCTTCTCTCGTGAGAACCCACCTGGAGTACTGTGTTCAGATGTGGGGCCCCCAACATAAAAAAGACATGGACCTGGTGGAGAGAGTCCAGAGGAGAGCCACGAAGATGGTCAGAGGGCTAGAGCACCTCCCCTATGAGGACAGGCTGAAAGAGTTGGGGTTGTTCAGCCTGGAGAAGAGAAGGCTCCGAGGGGACCTAATAGCAGCCTTCCAGTACCTGAAGGGGGCCTACAGGAGAGATGGGGAGGCACTCTTTACCAGGGAGTGTAGTGAGAGGACAAGGGGTAACGGGTATAAGCTAAAAGAGGGTAAGTTTAGACTAGACATTAGGAAGAAATTTTTCACTATGAGGGTGGTGAGACACTGGAACAGGTTGCCCAGGGAAGCTGTGGATGCCCCATCCCTGGAGGTGTTCAAGGCCAGGCTGGATGAGGCTTTGAGCAACCTGGGCACGTGGAGGGTGTCCCTG
>WKFP01013974.1:101295-177299 GCA_011057875.1 Pterocles orientalis | reverse complement strand
GATGGACTTGCTGCTTAAACACAGGGTTTGGGAGTTGAAGGCAGGCAAATTGGAAATGTGCTAATACTATTAATTTTACTAAGTTTAAACACTGATTTTTGGGTGTAGAGCTGTGGGGTTTGGGGGTTTTAATTTTACAGCTCTACACAGAACTGTCATGTGGTGACTGTTGTCATTATTTAGCAGAGGTGTGTTAAGTAATGGCAAAATTGTCGAAGTAATCCCAAGCACAAATACAGGCTGGGTGGAGAATGGATAGAGAGCAGCTCTGAGGAGAAGGACTTGGGGGTATTGGTGGATGAGAAGCTGAACATGAGCCGGCAGTGTGTGCTTGCAGCCCAGAAAGCCAACCATGTCCTGGGCTGTATCAAGAGAAGCATTAGCAGCAGGTCAAGGGAGGTGATTCTCCCCATCTACTGCTCTAGTGAGAACCCACCTGGAGTACTGTGTTCAGATGTGGGACCCCCAACATAAAAAAGACATGGACCTGTTGGAGAGAGTCCAGAGGAGAGCCACAAAATTATCAGAGGGCTGGAGCACCTCCCCTATGAGGACAGGCTGAAAGAGTTGGGGTTGTTCAGCCTGGAGAAGAGAAGGCTCCAAGGGGACCTAATAGCAGCCTTCCAGTACCTGAAGGGGGCCTACAGGAGAGATGGAGAGGCATTCTTTACCAGGGAGTGTAGTGAGAGGACAAGGGGTAATGGGTATAAGCTAAAAGAGGGTAAGTTTAGACTAGACATTAGGAAGAAATTTTTTACTATGAGGGTGGTGAGGCACTGGAACAGGTTGTCCAGGGAAGCTGTGGATGCCCCATCCCTGGAGGTGTTCAAGGCCAGGCTGGATGAGGCTTTGAGCAACCTGGTCTAGTGGAGGGTGTCCCTGCCCATGGCAGGGGGGTTGGAACTTGATGATCTTTAAGGTCCTTTCCAACCCAAACCATTCTATGATTCTATGAAAATGGCCAGTGTGATCATCAGGGCAGAGAACCTTGAGTAACTCGCACATGAAGTCCAAACACTGAGGCTGAATTGAAGCTTACTTCTGCAAAAAGATTTAATATTGATATAAACTTCAGATGGATGGAGAGTCTTCTCTATATCTTGAATAATCATTTCAGTGGTTATTAATCCTATTCACTTGGATACAGTTTTTAACTTTTACTTAACTTCTGTTTCTAGGCATTAATCATTTAAGCATACTAACAACATTAGAGAACAATCTTTTCTCATGTTATTATTTTTCTTGTAATGTTCTTACTGATAAGTGAAATAGATTGAGCTACTCGTGGGTGATGTCTTCTAGTCCTCGTGTGCAATTTAAAGTGTTACTTTTAAGAATGTCTCCTTTTTATTACACTGTGAAGGGGGAAAGTAACATGGAACTCATTCTACTTCTCTAATCCTATTGTAACTATGTACATCTTACAATTGGCTCCTTATACCACATGCAGTCAGTCCTGGATGGATACCACTTGGATGCTCTGAAGTCTGTTGGATGTGTATTTTGTTTGTCACTGTATCTAGCTTATGAGATTCTTGGCTTTCAGCTGTTTTTCTTCTGATTTAAGGCAGCTGTCTGTATGTCATAGTCTGTGCTATTGACTTTATTGCAGTCCAGAAATCCAAGTAACTACATGCACTGGCCCAGAATTTTACTGAGACAGGTAAACAGGGAAATCTTTAACAGTGGTTTTTCTTTATCAATAGGATAAAAGATACTTGCAAATATCAAAGTTATGTGGTTGATTTGCTTTTGCACCTGCTGCAGGTCTGAAGCTTGTCAGTGCAGGAGTGTAAGCAGAGCTCCATTGTTCCCTGCCCATGGGTTAGCATGAGAGATGTTCAAAGTTATCAACTCTGAACAAGTGGAGTTCTTAGATTAATGTTGAGTTTCCTTTCTGGAAGAAGCGTCTTTGCAAGGTAGCTTATTAATATTCCTGTTCAAGGCAATAAAGTGATGATTGACAGATACTGCGGCGTGTTTTAATTTCCAGTATGTTTTTTTTACCTCTGCCTAGTGGAGTTTTCATGTTGCACAGCTCTTATTCAAGCAGAAAGCTTTTATTTGGCAACCCAGGTTTAAGTAGAATAACAAACTTAATTGAAACCCGAGAACATTATTTTAGCAGTGGGTCATGCCCAGTTCATAGGCTTTATTGTTCTCATTTTGTTAGTAAAGGCTAACACAAA
Source organism: Pterocles orientalis (assembly GCA_011057875.1). Classification (NCBI taxonomy): domain Eukaryota; kingdom Metazoa; phylum Chordata; class Aves; order Pterocliformes; family Pteroclidae; genus Pterocles; species Pterocles orientalis. The sequence goes on along the minus strand of WKFP01013974.1, from coordinate 175,110 downwards.
TGTATATAAAAATGTGTCTTTAGCAATGGAAGTGGGAAAGGTGAGAGAAAGCAAAGAATTCTGTTACAGGCATTGCTAATATTATAAACAACTAAGGCCATCCTTTGTTAATTTGTGTGTTGAATTAAATCTGCTTCTTGCTTCACAACAGTAGTTAACCTTGTTAAATAAGAATATTAAAAAAACAAACCAACCCCAAAACAAACGCACACTAAACTTTGAGAGGCAGAGACTGTTTATCCCGCATTGAGGTACCCGAGCCTGTTCCAGAACATCTCCTATTTTAATGTCCAAGCAAATCTGGAAACAGTGATCTTTAAATTGTCTAAGTTGCATGATCTGAATGAACATTACTCGGTAATATTGGAAAAAAGCAGGCTTTCACTTTGGAAGCTGTCACTAGATTTTCTTGTAGTGGACAATATGTTAAAATAAAATGCACGTTCAAACTTCATTTCTTTATTGCTGAGCAATTTATGACTTTCATTTATTATTTCTTGACATACAATTGTCCTGACACTTGCCCAAAGTTGTGCTGACCTAAACTCAGGTGCAGTCTTTTATCCAAAACTCTTCTGGTATAATTTTTTCCTCCGTTTTGATCTGTAGGCCAGATGAATGAGATGGGGAATACTATCTCAATTATGTTCTTGATAAACCTGCAAATAAGGTGTTTCTGTTGCAGGATAACCGTCTCACCTTTTGTATTAAATCTCAGCTTTCGTCTTGTGTAATATGCTGGTAGAGTTGAAAGCAAAACATAAGTCTACTTAAATAATTCCAGAAACTTCCTTGTGGAAGGGGAGGAAATTGAACACTTAACACTAAAATGGTTTCAATCTCTGTAGGTACATATTTACTTTGAAAGATCATTTTAGTTCAGAATGACTACTTTTATTTATATGGATTCTATAATTTTTAGGATGTCAGTAGCTGAGGGTGCATGGACATGGGTTTTTCATACTACTGTGGAATGTAAGGAGTCGCATAAAGAATTCAGAGACACTTTTTATGTGTTAGAACACAGTTATCTGTGGATCTAACTACTTTAATGGATCTTAAAGACTTTGTCTATGTGTAATACAATGCACATGTTCTGTTTAAGTTGTTGGAAACTGGTATTTCTGTATGAGGAAGGGAAAATACAAGTAGGATTACCTGGAAGATTAACAAATAATACAAAATGTTTTTATTTTGATTTTGTTTATTTCTTTCTGCTGTAGCGATGCCCCTTTTTATGTCAAAATTGGAGTAAAAGAAACTATTTTTGCAGTATTTCATCTCTGGCTCTACATATAAGAGAACTGGCATTGGCAACGTGATCAGATTTACAGTTTTCCCAGATCTGATCCATTTGATAAGTCTAATGGAATAAGTGATAAACTGGAGATCACCTTGGTTTCAATGTTTTAAAAACTCAGTGGAGTTATGTCCAATTTGTGTCTTTGTTATCTGGTCCTAACCTTAGAGCTTTACTCTCCCAGAAACAAGAGAATGTGTCCTTATTGTAATAATTTGTGTCTACTGCTGGAGTGCTGGAATGAGCTTAAGGTTGTTGTTCATTTCACTAGGTTTTCATTTGTGCACATTCTGAATTTCTTCTCTATGGTCCCAAGGCAGCATTTCTTAGCTCATTCTGTGACAGTGTCTCTATTAAGATATAATTTCCACTTGTCCTGAATTTGTGATTCTTTATTCATGGAAACAAAACAAAACAAAAACCACAGATTTTATTGTGGGTATATTTCATATTTATGGTATGAAAGGATTCTTATTAGCTGTTGCAATTCAAAGTTTATTCTATATTAAATTAACATATTCATGTTGTTTTGTTGTCTTAACAGGCAATAACTTGGAACCCTAACTTCATGCTTTCATTGAGAGCGTAGATTCTACAGTCAGGAAATAACAGTAAGTGTTTGTGTATTAACTTCTTTTAACGAAGAAAGTTTTTTTTATAAGTCTTTGATGTTTACTCTGTTTTCTGGACAGCCGTTTTAACTTGCAGCTGTGGCTGATGCTGAAATGCTGCAAGTAGCTTCTCTCAGTGGGTCAGATGGTTTTTGTTCAGAATATTTGGTTGTGTTTCACAGAAAGGAAAACCAAATGGGAGTGAAGGCCTTCATTTCAGTTGGCTATAATTCTAAGTGCCTTCACTGAATGCCATAATTGTGTTTATGTAACAATTTTTTGAAGTTAGTAAAATTATTAGAAAAGAAAGTTTACAAGAAGCTTTACAATGTTTTAATGAGTTACTGGAAACCTGGAAAGAAGAAAATTATGGTAGAAGGAAAATGAGTGTCAGTGCCTTGAGTGACTAAAGGTACAAAAGTGGTTCATGATAAGCTGTTTCCCAGTTATGGCACTCGGTTTTGTTGGCTGGGGTTTTTTTTTATTTTTAGTGGTCTGTTTTACTTAAAAGCTGCAGAGAATTTTTGAAGGATTCTATATAAATATTTTCATAAATTCAAACTGCATCTCTTCTGATTCTCACAAACTTGTTTAAACTTGCTTCCTGAGGGCACCGTGGTCTATGTTGGGGAAAAATGGTCTGTCTGCATCATGTGGTGCTTATTTTTTTTTTAATGTGCTGATGGTATTCAGGTTTTCTTAATTTGTGTAACTGAAATTAGACCAAGGGAGGATGGGGGCACAGAAACCAACTGTGGCTGTGTTTGCTCAAGCAGTTGAGTGTCTTCTGAAGAAAACCTGGGACTTTCAGAAAAATTGATAGGAATAATTAGGCTTTCATTTTAGACCTTTGTGGTAAACTCTGTTTTTTTTTGAATACCAGCTTTTATTTTTAACTGGACAGTATGTTTGTTCCCACATGGTATGGTATTATTGAACCAAGGCATGTCACTTGCCTCTCGACTAAGCAGTGAAGAAGTAACAGAAGAAAATATCTGCTAGATGTAGAGATGCTCTTTTGTTCTGACATAGAGGCAAACAAATTTTAAAGGTTCACAGGTGTTGCTTAAGAGATAGGGTTTGATCTTTGATAGGGAGATACATTATCATGTGGATAAAAAGGGAGGACTGCATTGCTTTCCCAGACATAATGTTGCAATGTGCTTGCTTCACTATCTGTAGGGAAATTAAAAAAAAAAAAAGAGAAACACAAACCTATTATGTGTAAATATTTTTATGTGACTTTTCAGGAATATATTCTAATGTTCAGTGCATAGACCAAAATAATAGTGAAGCAACTTTGTCCCCTTCTGCTTTCTTCAATTCTTAGTACATCTAGAGGCTCAAGCATACTTTATCCTGAAAGCTCAGCTGTTCTAATTCATGTTCCCCTGACTACAGGTAACTTTTATTTGCATTTTCTGTGTTCAGCTGTATCTCTTGTCTGTGTAGAAATGCCCTATGACTTGGAAGAGACAAAGAACAGCAGGGAGCCCATTATCTGATAGTCTCTTTAGATTACCATTCTTATGCATACTCATTTCACTGGTGAAAGCTGATTAGTAGAAGGGATATTGCATTTTCAGAGTGTTACGCAATTCTGTAAGTAGTGGGGTTTGATTGAATTTGTAGGCTTATATTCAAATATGAAGGGAAAGCAGTAGATTTCGCTTGTAATCATACTCTCTAAAAATAAGTGGGTTTAGATGCCTTTTTGGAAATTTGGTAATCAATGGGAATATAATATTGAAAAATAAGTTTTAAATATTTGAGTAGACAATCACTGTGTCCTCTGGAAAGGGACACATGCAAAGACAGAATTCGCCCCAAAGGTGCCATCCACCATCCTTGCATTATGCCACTAAAGTTAATCAAGTAAACTTTTCATTTATTCTTGTGTCTTCTGTGTTCTGAAGTTCTGGCTATTCTGACCTTTCTAATGGTGGTGGTTAATTTTTTTTTTAAATGTACATCTGCTAGTTCTGTTTGTGGGTGTGTTTGTTGATTTTTCTCTCTAGTGATTTGGTAGGTTATCTTTGGTAAAAGATTTTGGGATTTTGTTCACTTTTTTAATAGTACAGATTTGACTGCCACTAAGTAATTACAAAGATAGTTATTTCATAAATGAGGAGCTACCCTTTATGCAAATCAAGGGGTTGACACAAATTTGCTTCTCCCTTGACTTTAGAACTCTAAAATATTAAAAAATGGGTAATCTGTTAGTTTTTTCTACAGAATGCCTTTTCCCTCTGTCTTTCAGAGTAACCCATCTATTTATGGTGCTTGCACAGTTACAAAGTAGTCTGTTGTTACAGGTAGGCCCAGACTGCAGAAACACAGGTTCTTAAAAGGAACACTGCCGTATGCAAATATGAACTTTGTAAATTATGGTAAATTAAGTCATTTTGGAGACATCACTTTTATTTTACTTTCAGATGTAAAATAATTAGTGTATTCGAATTCACATAAATGAGACTTTCATAGAGCAATAACTGAGAAAGAGCCTGTCATGTTATTCAACCAGATGAGCTCTGAGATAAGTGCGTGATGCATGTGGATTTTGAGGTTTTAGCTTTTTTTGCATAAAAGAAGCATTGTTAGCATGGCATCAAAATGATGATGATAGTCTGGGAGACATGCTTTCAAGGGTAACTTTCACAAATGAGGGTCATAACAAAAAGCTCTCCAACTAGCAGAGGACACATTAAACTGGAAGAACAAACAAAAAGCTGGTGTTGGCAGATCAAAGAAAATGAAAGCATAAAAGATACTCTTAGAAGATCAGTTGGCCTAAATATCAGAATTGTAGTAATATCTTTTCTGTTCTTCTCTGTTTTATCACTTTGAAGTATACCTTGATTATTTTAGCAACTGGTAGTTTCCTTCAAAAATTGCTCCTTTGCTGCCTGGAATTTAATGGGATAGTGAGTGTTCAATGAGGAAAAAACATATTCTTGTTTGAGAAATAAGTGTTATCCGTCTTAAGAGAATTGATTGAGTTTGTGTTCTAGTGGGGAAAAAACATTTTTGGCTGATTCTCTTCTACTTTGTTCAGGTAACTCTAGCAAAAGTAAATAAAACATTGAGGAATGCACTGGGCATGTATAAAACGTACTTGTGTGTATGTGTATATACGCACATTGACTTCAGCATATGGTAACTGTAAAGAGTGAGATAATACCTATTTACCAGTAGTGAATTTGTATGGATCAATCACAACATGCATTTTTGTATGGTCAGTAACTTAGAAGGTTTGCACGTGTAGGGGCTTCTAGACTAGATAATGACTGTCTGTTGCCTGAAGACTGCATCAGATCTGTTAACCTATAGACCATTCTTTGCTTCCTTCTTTCTTCTTGTTTTTTTTTTTTAATTGAAATTCTTCTAAATAGGGAGTAAATGAGAGGCGAGATGAATTTTCTTGTAGCTCATTCTTTTGTGAGGCCTTTTCACTTTTCATTTTGTGATGGGTTAGCCCTTGTCTGGGGGCCAAACCATACACCTGCTCACACAATTCCTGCCCCTCACCTGAGAATAGGGGAGAGAATTAAAGGGGTAAAGGGGAAAAAAAGGACTCGTGGGTTGAGATAAGAACAATTTAATAACTAAACTACAATAATATTGAAAATAATGCTATATACATAATGAGTGATGCAGTGATACTGCCTCTTCCCCCCCCCCCGATGATAAGGACTCAGCCTGTTCTTCAGGCCTTGGGAGAGCGACCACCTGGAGCAAGATGATCCAGAGCCAAGAGAGATCCAGAACAAAAAGGGACCTGGAACAAAAAAAGGAACGATCTTCCGGAGGGTCCTCACCTGTATACTGGGCATGACGTGTATGTTATGGAATAGATGATTGGCTATTCTGAGTTTTCAATCTTAACCTAAGAGCAAATCCTAGGGTAGCAACTGGCTGTGCTTCTTCCCAGCCCTCCCCCCCTCCCCCCATCTGCAGGGCAGGGAAGCTGAAAGTATCTGTCCTTGAGTATCCTGGCAATAACTATAAGCATCACTTCTTGTCAGCTTTCCTTCCGAGCACAGATCCAAAACACAGCCTCTTGCTAGCTATTATAAAGAAAGTTGACTCTGTCTCTGCTTAATCTAGGACACATTTGAAAATAGGTCCACCCTGTAAGCAAAATAGTCCACTGTGTAAGCAATTCTGTACCTTTTTGATGCTTCAAATATACGTGTTTAACTAGTGATGTGACTGGCTTCTGCATTTGACTTGGGCTAGATGCCAGCCCCCTTGTTAGGCCCAAGGGTCCTATGTAAGAGGGTTGTCCTAAGCTTTTATTATTACAGCTGCCCTTCTGGTTACATGGGAGATGAAGGATCAGGCTTGAGGTTTTGAAGTGCCTCTGAGGGACTGTATGTCTAGGTTGTGACTAAAGCTGAGCAGATGGTCACTCTCCTATGAAGGGAGCTCTTTTGTGATTAGGGGAAAACGAGCTGCTTCATTACAAGCAAAACTGTGTCAAATAGACTGAAGTGAAATATTATTGATTTGGCTTTTTATCTTGAAATAAGATGTAATTAAGCTACCATAGAGGTACTATATAGCAATTTAAAAAAATCTTGGTTAGTGATGTAGAGTCCCTGCCCATGTCAGGGGGGGATGAAACTCAATGATCTTTAAGGTCCTTTCCATCCGTAACCATTCTATGCTTCTATGGAAAAACAAAACAAAACTGGTCTCTAAACCATATATGGAAATCATAATAGTCATATTTTGAATGTTCTTGCTCATACTTTATGTAAAAGTGACTTGCTATTACTAATTAACTCATTGTGGTTTAGCATAAAGTTTCCTCTTCTCATAGAAATAGAGGCTGGAACAGATAAATCAGTGGGAACTTTCAAAAGGTGATGTGAGGAGCACTATATGTTGTACCATAAAGGCCACTGCTGGCTGCAAAATTAAATGGGACACTCATAATATTAACTACAAAATTTGAAATTAACATTGGTTTGTACTTCCGTTGCCATGTGGTGATAAGCATAAAAAAATCTTTGCCTTAAGAACTGTGAGGTAATTAACACACAAACCCACCCATTTCTATTTCTAGAAATGCTCTAAATGAAAATGGCCAGTGGGAAAGTACTGAGGCAAGGATAATGTGTATTTCATGTTTATGTACTTCCCAGGCATCTACTTTTGGCCAGATTTTGGTGGTGGGAAATAACTTGCTGGACAAGGCAGACCTTTGATTCACTGTGCATGAATATCACCACAGAAGGAAAAAACCACACAAAAACGTTAAAAGATCATTATTCCTGATTGCTGTAATAAAAATACATTTTAATTGCTGCTTCCCTTCTGGAAACCCTTTGTTACAGAGTGGCAATTATGGGAATGATGCTACAGCGTGTGTTGGATGTCATTTCTAATGTTCAGCCATTAGCCACAGCATTGAGTTAAGTTATGAGATTTTGATCTTTACAGATCATCTGGTAATGCTTTCCCTCAAGCATTCCAATAGGTGTATGCAGAATGGATACAATTTTCTCCTTTTTCTAAGTAGAGACTATTTTTATTTCCTTAATCTGGTGGAGTGCACTTTATCCTCTAGTATAGAAGGTGGATTTTATGTGTCAAATGGATACTGGCGCCTACCAAATCAGAATGCCGTAAAGGCTAGTTGACTTAATGTTGTGTAGTACAAAGCATGAGATGGGAAGTACAGAACAGTGGCTTTTCCTGGAGAGTTCCTGGCACTTGCTCTGTGCTGAAGTCCTTAACTTCACTAGGAAGCACAAGTAAATCTGCAGTCTCTAGAGACTGATTTTTTTTTTTTGTTTTCTTTCAACAAACCAGTCCAACACCTGGACCTTTTAGCAACTATAACTTTCTCTGCTGTTAGTAGCAGGAAATACTGCTTATACAGCATTCAAATGTGTGGAATTGCTTTGTTCCTAGTATGTAACCTAATTTTAATGATAACCTCAGCAAATATCCAATATGCAGTTCCAGTGATTAGTGTTACATATAGCATATTTCAAAATAAATCAGTATAATGCTGCATCAGCATTTCAAAGAGCCCTCATGATTACTAGGGCCACAGAGGGGACAATAAATCGTGGAGAAGGCAATTAGAATGACCTTACATTACCGAGCTGGTGAGTGGTACTGGATCTTTGTCCACAAGTAGTGGTGTTTTCTCCATAAGACACTGCTTATCAACAGCATTTGCATACAGATATCAATGAAAGTTAATGTGAATACCTGCATGTGAATGTAAATAACAAACCAAGTGCTACTTATATTCTCCAAAAGCATTACAGTTGTAGCTCAGCTATTCACAAGATAATATTTTGTTCTTATTTTTGTTGATTTTAAGTTTTTAGCACACTAAAATTGTTTCTTGGAATATTCCAGAAATATTGGTATGGTACCAAGATTTTTATGTTGGTGGCAGTTTGAATCGGGCAGTGTGTCTTTAACAGTTAATGGCACGGTTTGGGGTTATGCTACACTGGTATATCGTTAGCTTAATAATGGCTTATAACTTACCATATCTGAAAACTTCTATAGAGGTAACACTAGATATTAGGTTATCTCTAAAACAGATTATTTATTAGTGTAAGTAATCTAAAAATGCGTGTTTACTGCTTATTTTGCGTTTTGGTTTTAGAGTTAAGGAAATTAAATGAGTGTCTTAAGACAAATATTTGAGAAGTAGACAACAGAATGCTGACAGTCTTCTGAAACACATGTAGAGGAACAGTAATTTTTAGCTGAGCATTGAGAGTTGTGTGTTTTCTTTCCGGAGTTTCTGATATTGATTCTTGTAGCTATGGTAAACTAGCCTGAATTTGCTTTAAGACAGTCTACTTGGAATATGCCAGGTTGTTTATAAGCAGCCTTAGGACACAAGTCTTTAACTTTTGCAGTTACATAATTACTGCATCAATACTTTCCAAGGACATGAAGTGGTATAATAATTATATTATACTTTATAGTTTTAGCATTATCAATCAACTTGTCTGTTGATCCAGATTCACTGTGTGTCTTAGGGTAGGCTTGTTTTGTGGGTTGGTCTTTTTTGCGGTGGTTTCTTTGGGTTTTTTTAAATTTCTGGGTTACTTTTTGTGTTGTCTCAGCTTTGAATACATTAATTTTCTAAAGAACAATTGGACTTCTTGTCTAAAGTATGTTGTGTAAATTTGTCTTAAGATAATTATCTAAATGAAAATTTGAGACCTTTATGGTATTTTGAAAATTAAACCTTGTAGAATGGGTTAAATAGACAAAGTTTCACGCTTCCGTTACTTTCTCTTCATGAAAATAGATTGTCAGCTTACTTCCTACCCATCTTTCCTAGTCTTTGTGGAAATATCAGCAGTGTAATGCCTTATATATGCTTTTATGGTGCAGCTTTATATCCATAAGCTTTCAGTATTTTGTATGTTGACTAATAAACCACCTCTTTCTGAGGTGAAGATGATCCATGTATACCAAGTAACTTAAAAATATTGTCCAAGTGGGAAAACTACTAACAAACTCCTAAAGTATTTAAATGCAAAACAACAGGAGTTACCAAGAACAGAAGGCTGCTTCAGCTTCACAGAAGGAAAAGCTAATTGTCAGGCAGAGGGGAAAAGCTCTTGGGAGACTAACATATTCTTAAAGGCAGAATTTTCATCTCAAGTAAGTGAAATTCTATGGAGGATTAATGTAAAAAGCTGATAATTGAGGCAGTGTTACTGTTTCAGTGCTTATTGAAACATGGAAGTGAACTGGGAAGATTTCTTTACAAAGGATTTCATTGCTGTTCAAGGATGACATCTGACTTCAATGTCCCGATTTAAACCAGCTCCACTGATGGAATTAAAAAACCAAAGAAGTACTATGGGCTTTTTACATAAAGAGCTAAGTGAAGTATGAAGCCTACAGAAATATGAGTGTCTGTCCCAGGGTGATTTGATCCTATGAGCTGGTACAGTTTACAGAGAACGGAAAAGATTAGTAAACCACCTAGCTTTTCTTTTGCAAATAGTTATTGAAAAAATCCTTTGTTTTGGCTCTTATATTTATTCTGAATTAAAAGTTCATTTGGGATTTATCATCCAGTTTAAAACACTTAACGGCTTATGGGGTAAAAAAAACCCCAAACAAACCACAACCAAACCAACCACTCTTACTACTATAGAATTAAATGAGTCTTTCAGATATAGTGAAAAATGTGTGGGTATTTCATTTTTACTATTCACTATTACACATCCACTGAATTTGTCTTTGTTTTGTACATATTACTGGTCAATTGGTGTGCTCAGTGGGAAAATGAATCATTTGTACATCTCTTACCTAAAACCTATTTATGAGGAGACTTTACAATGCAACAAATGTAGGCCTGTTCTCAAAGTTATCAAGAAGCTATTGCGAATGTGTTTTCAACAATTTAAGTGGACATGACTAGGCTTGCAAGTGATGTATAAAGCAATCCATTTCTCCTTCCTTGTGGTAAACAAGGTGGCATTACAGTTGGGCAAGGCAGTGGATTTATATAGATGGAGACCGTCTTTAGATGATAGTAGAATCTGAAGGGGAGCAGCTCCTGTGAGTGGTTGTCACCTCTTAACTGGGACTTGTCCTCATTTTCATATTTGTTCTTTTCGCTGGTGATGTCCAGTACTATCTATTGCACAAGCATGTAAGCTTGTGGATGCTCAACCAGAGACAATGCTTAAATTGCTTCAATTGTGACTTGATCCCTTGCTGAAATATTCCCGAGTGTGTCTTGCTGCTTCCAGATTTCTTGTGGTGGGCATTACAAAAACACTAAAGATTCAGACTTAAGCAAACTCTGGTGGATTAATTATGATATTTGTGATGGAAGAAATGTTAGAGTTTAAATAGATTTGAATTAATTAGTTAGATTTTTGCAGAACATATGTTCACAAAGGGTAACTCTCAAAATGACAAATTTATTTTTTCTTCAGTGTATGTAGACTTCGGGTTTTACTCAAAACTGAGAAACTACAGCAGTTGCTTGTTTCTACTATTTAAATGTAGGATTTCTTTAAAGGCGAGTTGGAAGGAAAGTGGTGACTGAAATTTGACTGAAGTTTCTTTTAAAAGCATTTCAAATGTCCAGGCTGCTGAGGTTTCCAGTGCATGAAAAAACTATAATAGGATATGTGGGTATTATTTGATGTGAGGCAAGCTGCAAAATGAAGTACCTGGACCCGTACAAGAGGAGGAAATGTTTTCACCTAAACTGAACATACTGTAAGGCTAATACTATCAAGGTTAGTGCAAATGCAACATGGATCTCTTCCAGGTGTGTTCTGTACTGCAATTATTAAAAAAGATCTATCCTAAATTAGTATAATCAGCTGCAATCTTGAGGTCTTTTCCTCTGAAATTGGGAAACCGCTTTTTCTTTTCTTGATACTTAAGCTTTAAGAATCATCTGCATTCCATGCTTATATACTCCCATGTTCATGTTTACTAGACAGGCTTAAATAAGTGCTTTACATTCTTTTGTAGTTCTTTGACACATTCAGGGATTTCCAACAAACAATTCACTTGTTATACTTAGAACCTGGTATAAGATAACTAATATACTAGCTGAAATGATTCGAGGAGCAATGAGGCACATGTTCATAAATAATTTGTCTCGGTTGTAAATTATTTCAGAAAAATTCCCCAAGGGATCCTATTGTTCTTTGTAGTTTTGACATGGAAGTTGTCCTTCCTATGGAAAAATACCTAAATATAGATAAATTAAACTTCTCTCTTTACTGGCTTGTTTTGTGCTCAAGATTTCAACTTTTTTATTGTCTCGAAAGATTCCAACCTTGCATGGCTAAAAAAAGACAGCTTGTATGAATTAATACTTTGTATAGCATCTTGCATTTATTCTCTGTTCTTTTTGATATGCAGTGAACTCTGTGAAAATGTGATCCATAAGTGGATGGAGGAAAAAAGTTACAATTCTAGAATCCTACAGCCTCTTCCTGAAGGCTGTAAGGAATAGTAGAGGGACTGGCAAAAAAAACCCCACATGATGGAAAAAGCATTTTATCAGGGATAAATTTCACATGGATCCGTGTAAACAATCATAGCATTAAAGCAGAGGCTGGCTTTTTCCTCCAATAAATCAATTATGTTCTCTGACTACAGCTGTCTAATGGCTAGAGATGGGTATGACGGTGTTGCAACCTGGTCAGTTTGAAAAGGACGAGAAATAGAGTTTATTCAGTCTTTTCCATTGCGTAGCAGCTCTGCCTCTGGTCCACTATCCATCACTATTCAGAAGCCTTTGGTTTCTCTAGCTCCCTTTTGTGTTCTAGGGGTGGCTTCAGACTGCAGATTACTCCAAGATTTACAGTGGATATCTCAAACCAACCCAGAGGTTTCCTTTTTCGTGTACATGTCTCAGCTATGCAGCAGCTCTGTGGCTTGAGAACTTCTGGGATTTACAGAAGGGCAGTCTTTTCCATTATAGATTAAAAACATGAACTATGAAAAAAAAGTCAGTATTTTGTATACAGTAAGGAAGATTTTTCAGAGGTTGTGTATTCTGAAGCCAAAGTAGACTCAACATACTGGAGGTTAGTTATTATACAAGCTTGAGTGATTTTTTTTGGAAATATGTGCAAAGCTTGCAGGACCATATTTTAAAATTTGTGAAGCTTCACAAGCCAAGGTAAGCTTGGGAATTCTCTTTATTAAAATATGCTCCCCTTATGTCATTTAATAATGGATTGTGAAGATTTCCAGATCACTTTCCTAACTTATTTGGCCTTGAAAACTGATTCCACTAAATTTGATCTAAAGTGTTTTGTGTTAAGCTTGTTTAAAGTAAGAATATGTAAGTAGGAGCATGGAGGTGTTGCTAAATTCCAAATATGAAAAGTGAGAACAACTAACATGTAAATTATTGAGCTGTCAGGAAAAAGAAAATGAAGCTGAATATTTTGAAGTGATTCACATGCAGATTGTTACAAAAAAGAACAGATTCTGCATTAGGGAAAAAATGGGAGCTCAAGTTAGCACTCATTACCTTTCAAAAATCAAAAGAATAAGAGCTATTTTTTTTGTAACTTAGCTGTGCAGAAGGAGCGTTATGATTTTTAAACATCACAACAGAAGTGCTAAAGAAACGTCTATTCAAGAATATTTTCGTACTTTTTATATTTGTTTTCTTAGTCATTAATCTACATGGATATAATTCTTAATGGTTATGCATATTGCAGTAGCATTGTTTTTGCACAGTAGAATTTAAAAATCTTATTGACCTTTCTTTATGATAAATAGTTACTAATGCTGATTAATTGTCTGAGTGTGTAAGTGAAATAGCTATACATCAGAGCTGAATACAGCTCACACATCTTGGTGCTATTGCTCCAGACTTTTTGCAGAGCAACTTCTGTGATACTTGTTTTAAGGATTTTTATCACTCTGGAGACTGAGTCTAAAAATAATCTGAGATGACTTTTTAAAAGTATGAAAAATATCTTAGTGCATGAGAGAGTTGCTAGTGTTGGAATTCTAGAATTCTGCTAATAAGATATTAGGGGCCCCTTTCTTTGGTGTAACAGCATGAAACACTTTTTTCTTACCATGTACTGTGGGGGCGTGGGCGGTCAGATAAGAGAGGAAAGAAGTGTATATTTATATGAAATAAGGGCCTACTGAAAATATGCTAGGTAATACTAACCTGAGGGCTGACTCAGCCTGTGTGTGTAACAGGAGTATGTCCACTAATGAAGTGTGCATTATTTAATGTACAGGGGAGTTGATCTAGACCTACAATATTAGGCCTTAAACCTATCAGCCTTGAAATTACTGTTTCTGATTTTTTTGAGCTGTTTGCTGTGTAATTCCCAAATGTATACTGCTTCTCTAGAAAGTGAAGGATTTGAAACTTTTGAGTTTGTTCATCTCTGATGGAAGACATTTTTTTAAGACATTTGTTTTTCAGAACAAACCCAAAAACCGACCAACTGCCCCCGCTGTCCTTGAGGCTGTATCCATGCTATATGTGGTGTCTGATGGGCTTCATCTCAGTAACATGCTGCGCTGAAGAGGTGGGGAGAATCCTGCAAGCAGCCATGCATTCCCTGTCTTTAAGCAAATTAGTTGGTATAAAAGCAGATCCTTAGTGAAGATAAATGGCAATCACTGAAGAGCCTATTTATGTGAACTTGTTAGCAGTTTCTATTTGTGTACAATTCATTAAAACAAACAAAAACCCCAGAGGACACACTAACTCAGGCTTTTAATGCAGTATTTCAGAGATAGCTGAGTGAAGGCTTCCTTTTTTTTCTCTCCCCAATTCTTCACTTGCCCAAGTCGAAGAAAATAAATATTCTTTCACTTTACAAAATATTACCGTATCTTTATTTAGAGACTTGTATTTTTACTTACCAGTATGGATGCAGACACCTGATCAAATCACAATAGCCTAATGAGCTGCAGCATTTAGGCCAGGGTAATAGGTGATGTGGACATGCCGAAGAGAGGCTTCTGTTGAACAGAAAAGGGCATTTTGGAATACATATGGTCAGAAATGTCTGCTCACATTATGTTTGATTAGGTTCTTGTACTTTGCTATTGGTCTTGCTTTGGGCAAATTACTTCTGCTCTGTGTTTGTCTTTGTAGAACACCACTACTATTTACTTCCTTTGAACTGTTAGTAATAGTGTAGGGCTTTCTTTGCAGATTTCATCCTCTGTCTGGAGTGGGATGTGATGCATCACTTAGGAATGTGGTCACTCTTTCCCTACCCCATTATATGCAACCTGAATTTTTAGGGAGATAGGGGATGTTCCCAAGAGTGCCACTTGTCAAAAGTGCTGGATGGCAACACCTGAATGCAGCCTGTAGTTCTCTAAACATGATGGGCCAAGGAAAGGCTTTTTGGATACGGTGTTCATAGCAAGTAGGGACTTCAGCTTAGGAAGAATCTTACTCTGGGAACTTGCCTGACAGTAGTATCGCAGGGGATGCTAGTAATTACTGCTAAAGTAATTGTGACTTTTGGGACTGTTAAAACCAACAGAATAAAAGTACTGGTACAAAATAATAGAAACAAGGCACGCTAAATGGGAGCCTGTTAGCTGGGCTTTAAAAAAATGGTCAGATTCCAAATTAAGATCATATTCTTTAAAACAGCCACTAGGAAATTTCTTTCATTAAGCCACTGCTCTAAGTTTATGCTTGGTCTTTCTCAGGGATCCTAATTGGTGTGTGTGCATGGGAGTGTATGTAAAACGTGCTTATTCTGAATTCAATAATAAAGAACTTTATTTGTGGTGATGTAATTCTGTATTAATTTAAAAGTTAACACCCAAAAAATTAGAAAATAATTTCACAGCTAGGAAAGACTGAAATTGGTTTCACATTGTAATATTCCTCATTATTCACTTAATCCCTAGATCTCAGATGAATTGGGTTTTATTTTAAGAATGGGAGCATAGGCTTCTGATGAAATAGTGTCTTGGGATAGCTGAGTCTTGTACTTAGTCTTACCTGTATTTTGTCACTAATTTAAGGTTTAAGTATAGTACTGAAATATAATCAAATTCCTCAAGAGATCTGTGCTCTACACTTTGGAAAGTGTTCTGTACTTTTGAAATTAAGTGCTATATAATTAGGTATTTCTAGTATATGCAGGATAAACTTATTCACAGCTTTATATATGAACCTATGAAATATAAAGATGGATTTTTCAAGACTAGTTGTAGGGTTTGTAACATAATTTAAAAAGGAAAAGGGTGTTTTCCTTTTAGGTAAGCATGCCACACTAGTAGTTTGTTGGGTTTGCGTAGTGAAAAGCAACTGTTATTTTGGAAGGCATTGTAAGTGTTCATTTGTTTACTGTTTTCCTAGCCTCAATTTCTGCACAGCTAAACTTTCAGGGTAAATTAGGTACATTGTTGTAGTTCAAGAAAGCCAAGCAGTAAAACAACTGCATACATTCTTCATCTGTGAAATTACCTGGAACATACTTTAAGACAAATTGAGAGCCACAAGAAGTAAGTTGTCATTCCTACCTTAAGCCTTTGCTTTCTATGTGGTTCAGCCTCCGTGGATGGCAGGCTGGGTGTCTGTGCAAACTGGCTCCCCAGGAGTGTGCTGCAGCTCAAAGCACTGCGCTCCAACTGAGGTAAGCTGTTCTGAGGCAGTGGTTCAACAGCAGACCTAATCTGGCTTCAGAGCTCCTTACTTCTAATCAAGAATGTTGCAGCTACGTGATGGTAAGCACTGATCTGGTACAAATATGTTCTGCTAACTCAGCAGTTTTCTGGGAATTTTGACATGTTAACGTTATTCTCAGGCTTTATCCTAGATGAGTATTATCTGTTCTGCTATAGCTGCCATGTACCCAGTGCAGAGAACAAAGCTATCACAGAGGCTATTTTGTCTGCATCTAATTTGAGGGAAAAAATGTGTTTGTGTTCTCACGTCTAATACAAATCAGATCTGTATTGCTGTGCACAGATCCAGTATTAATGGTTATGGAACTATAGCTTGAGAACACATTTTTTTTTAACTGTTGACTCCTGGTTATGTGTAGGCAGGATGAACGTATACCTTTGCAAAAGGCCTTCGTCACAGTGATACGTAGATACGTACATGGTATAAAAGCATGGGGATAACGTGACATTTTGTAAATTTAGTGGGATAGAATGAGCTGTATCTTAAATTCATTGTAGTTTCTGCCTTTCATCCTGTGCTGCTCTTGTGTTCCTCGTGCTTATCTACTTCATATACATAGCATACATGTGTGGTCACAAAAAAAGATGAAGTTTGGCAACAATAAACATCAGACTGAAAATATGCTCCTTCGTCTCAAAAGATTTTAGAAATTAACACACTAAAAATTTTGGGTTCCTTATATCACTAATGAAGTGGTGGGGGGAAGGCAAATTTTTGCGTTGCAACAGGTTAACTTTTGTATCAATGCAGCATAACAATACTTGGATAAAACTTTGGAAATCAGAAAACCAGAAAATTATTACCTTTTGGTTGTGATTTATTATGCTTGATCTAAAGTATAGTATGCTTTCCCTTCTGTTTATGTTAAATTTATTTCTGCTTGTGTTGCAGACAACTTTACGGCTATAACGCAGTGTTTTCTGTTTGCAGTGGTACATAACTTGTAACATGTTTGCAATGATACATAACTGTGTAACATGTCAGTTTGCATCTTTTTTAAAAATATCAGGTTGAGTCAAACATGAACAATCTAGCTTTCCTTGAGTAGGAGTGTAAATTACTGAATGGTGAAGATTCTTAATAATTTGCATGCAAAGAAGATAACAGCTGTTATTGAACTGAAAGTAGGTAAAGGCTGTAAAGATGTTTCCTCAGAGTAAATATTATGTGACATTAAGCCCATGAATATAGCATTCTTTGGAAATGTTCCATGGAAAGCTCTATTTAATAAATACAGGTATAAATTATTTCTTGAGTACAGCATTCTAAGAAGTGATGCCCAGATCTTAGGGATGACTAAGAGCTTTATTTTTTTCCATCTCTTCTTAGCTGATATCTCAAAATTACTATGACTTCAGCTTTCATAACATCATTTTTTTTGTGTTTTTTTTTTCTTTGAGAAGAGGCTCCAGGATGAAATCTGGTGTCTCATAATTTTCTACATCTTCTCACCCCTTCTTTCCCTCTGTAGTGTAACCATGGTTTATGCACAGTTTAATCTTTTCCTTTCCATTGTTCACTTTGTTCTAATTTGAGGGACAGGAATGTAAAAAGAAGGGCAGCAAATAAGCAATTGATCTGTTAGGACACCTCTTGAATGGCCTGTGGAAATTAGAGACTGATTACTGCAGGCTTCTAGCAGTCACTTCCATTATGCCAGTGCTCCTTCCTTGAATTTTTCTAGACTGAAAATAGGGACAGTGCATTTAAACACTGTAAAATTATATGCAAGCGTAAAATGCACGTACATACATGCATATATATATATATGCACATAGATATAGTTCTCCCTTGTTTGGAAAAGTTTCGCAATTATCATTTACATGTTTTTGCATTGGTAAGCATGCAAATAATAAAAATCAGTGAATGTTTTTTTACCCCTTCTAAATTTACTTTTGTTTTTATTATTAATAAAATGGCTAATCAAATGCTTTTGCTTTATTTTTTACAAAAGTCCATAGGAAGGCATTGTGCATAGAAGTGTATTGGCAGAGGAAAAGAGTTCGTAATGGTTTTGTGTGACAGGAACAACTATTTTTGGTTACTTAAAAGCTGGAAAGGTGTCTGTGTCCACTCCATATATTTAGACTAGAAACTGTTGTATTTTGACTGAAAGGCAAACCACTAGTACATGTATTTCTCACTTCCCTTGTATACTTTGTTTGTAAAGCAGGAATCCTTAAAATTGCCAAAGTTAAGGTTCATGTCCAAGAACAGGAGCTTCCAAAAACTGTGGTGTACAGCTGATGGTAATATTAAATAAGACTAAACAAAAACAAAACCTAAGTTATGAGCAGCTGATTTTTTTAATTGACGAACTGTGAATTAAACTATAGTTTATTTTTGGAAAATTTTTCTCTTGCTATGTGAAATTAGACATCTTACTGGGTATCTAACATGCTCTTCAGTTAAAAGATGTACAGCAGATATCAGTGTTACGTATGTCCAATTTGTGCTAGAGTGAGAGATACTTTTAGTGGTGGGGGTTTTTTATATTGAAAACAAAATAATACCTACCAAAGCTATATGCATAGAACACCCATGATGATTTTTTCTTTGCAGTGCCTCCCTTCCAAAGCCAGAGAAGAAAATGAGATAGCTTGGCAGGAGGTACTGTGAAACATTTATGATAAATTGGAAGGTAACTGTACCCTTCAAGAACTAATCTTGAATACTTTTCAAAGCAGATAATCTTATTTAGACACAAGAGGAAAATATACCATTAAAAGAAGAAAAATGCTTCCACCAAACCAGTGATAATACATTCATAAATATTTGTATGTATTTAAGGAAAATTTCTCATTCTAAAGTAGTGCAGTGGTAGGAAAAATACATAGAACAATAGCGGACACAGACCTTTGAGAATAATAGTAAAACGGATAATTTGACCATTTATTTGTTGTAATATTACAGCAAGTGAACATATGCATGAATGCCTTATGTTTACATTAATGAAAGACAAAAAGTATTGGGAGAAACAGAATATTTGCCGAAGTAGCATGTATCAATGAGTCTTGCTTCCTGATGATAACAATATTTATTGTGAGCTTTGAGGTCCAATGGTATTCAACATAATGAAGCTATTTAGCTCATGGTTTACAGCATCAGCAACAGTGGGAGAACTCTTAAGACTTTTTGATATACAAGCATGTCTATATCCATCTACCAGAAACCTGTATAGTCTAACCACATCTTGCCTGTTTTCAAAAAAAGTTCTGATATGATCAAATATACACCTTCTATAAGTTCAGAACCTGAGTATCCCTAATGTTTTATGAAATCTTTGTGTGGAATTTTAAGCACAGGTATTGCTTACAGTGTGCCCTCTCTAATGAGCTTTATGCTAATAGAGGCTGTATTGATAAGAACACTATTATTTGGAACCATGTTCCTCCCTCCCATTCTGCATAAATAGCTACAGGGAACAGATACAGTATTTCTATCGAATACTTCTTGTATTGCGTGTTGGTGTTTCATTTTTGATGTTGAAAAACTTTTTACTCTTTTATGATTAGTGCTATTTGGACAGATTGTGCTTTTAAATTAAAAATCCATTCTGTTTGAATACAGAATGCGCTATGACATCTCCATACTACTAGGGTATTTTTCTGGTGCTCTTTCTTGGGTCCTGAAGATGCTACACTGCACTGTTTTCTTACATTCAAGCTCAGATCCTGTATTCAGGTTGCACAGTTATAGATCCTTGGGTCTCTTGAGAGGCATGTGTAGTGTTGCTTAGTTTATCTGTCTTGGTCAGCATGTATTATCAAGGCCCTTAGTTGTAAAGTGTCTTGTTACTCTTTATATTGGAAGATACTTTGTATTTTAGGTTGGTCTTTAAAAAAAAAAATTGTTGTGAGGATGCAAGGTCATATAAACAATTTCTGGAAGTCCAGCATCAAATAATTTCCAAGTATGAGAATTACGAACTGAACCATACTAAAAATGCAAAATTCTAGGATCAGTAGCACAAGACTGAGTAGAAAAGGGAGTAAATATTCTTTATGCTGTAACTACTGTTATGAAATTTGTAGTACCTGAAGGTATCTGAAACCAGTGGTAGAATCTGTAAGTGATTCTCTTAACCCATCATTTTCCTTTTTTTTTCTTCCAGATGTGCTGTTTAATGGTCTCTTTTGTTTTAATGCAACTTCATTATGGTCTAAACCGGAGGTTATTGTACTAAATGCCAGCTCTTGTATAGGAATAATTCAAGCTGACAAAAAGTGCTATTGTTTCCGAAGAACTGTTTTACCCTCAGAAAAGTGTCTCAGATTTTGTTGTCTGTTATTGTAAGTATTAAACCTGATGCTGGTATGCGTCAGATTAGTGCAAAACGTGCTGGAGATACAAATGAATGAACTCTATCTGTACAATTCAGTTTTTTTAACAAACATAGAAATAAGGCAGCTTCTACCTCGGTTGTATTTGTTTTTCATTAAACAGTTGCATTTTAGATGTAGCTTTGTTAGAAATAGTACTGCTTTGTATTCAGAATATTCAGAAATGCCAGCAAAATTGCTTTTTGTAATCCTCTACAACACTGACTCCTGTACTAAAACACCCTGTCTGTTTGTTTACTGGAGATTCATCAGGCCAGCTACAGATGCTAGTTCTACAAGACTTTCCCAACAGTAGAGTTTAATTAAAACAACTCTTTCTACCCAGCTGTCAGTGCAGCCCATATAAAAGACAGAAATCTTGTTTTCAGAAAAGAGTTTGAATGTTTAGCTTGTCCTAAAGTCTATAACCACAAAATAAAATGAAGCACTGAATTTTCTACTTCTCCAAATTATTTTCTCCCTTACCAGTTTGCAGTAACTTTGGCTGTTTGCAGAAGTCATTTTAGCACTTTCTGAAGCTTGCTTTCTTCATAAACAGGGCTTCACAATGCACATTCATTCTATTCAGCTGGAAAATATTTTGCAGGAAAACCTTGAAAATTGTTTTAATCTAATCCTTACTTTACAGACAGCAGGAGTTGTACGACACCTACTATGATTTTTTTTTTATCCTGTGTCACCTTTTATATGAAGTAATATCTCAAAGATTCACATTCGTATAGAGCTAAACCTTCGTTCAAGCTGGAAGGTAGTTGAATATCAACTTAAATAGAGCACAAAAAGTGGAAGGTAGTTTGAAAACAAAAAAAAAGGAAGTCTTTTTTTTAAGTAATTCTAACTTAAGTTCTCATTTGCCTGCTCCCTATTGCTTCACTAAAAGATCTAGGTCAAAACAAGTCTTCCAAATGAGGAAAAAAATGAACTTCATAGAACATAGACCTCTGTCATCTTTGAACTGCTTTTACAGTGTTTGACTTTGCTGCTAAATGCATGTTAGAAACAATTTCTAGTTATTTCACCGTTATTGTATGGCTGTTTCAGAAGTTAAGAATTTTAAGTAGTGTCTCCTTCATCAGTTTCTACTCTCTGACCATACAGTATGAGTCTACCTGACTTTTTTTGGATGGTGAAGTTGGTTTAAAAGATCCTCCTCCTTAACTGCTTCGTCTTGTTCTCACTCAACATCCTATACCTGTCTTGCTGTTCAGCCTATGGGCCTATAGTTCCGTTGTAACTACTATTCCCTGGCAGCCTACACAACTGATGTCTGCCTTCAGAGATGAATGGGAGTTGTGTGTGTTACCTGTAAATGCTGATCTACCTCTGTGCATAGCTTTAGCTGCTTTAGGGCACTGCGTTGGCAGATACATTAAAAAAACTACGCTTAGCATGGGTTTTAAATAATTTATTTATTCTATTTGTAATAGCTGTGCTGAAATCGCCTGCCCTTATGAGCTGACAAGTCTCAATGCAAAGGAGGAAGAGAGGGAAGGACAGTAAGGCACAACTGCAGCAGCAATCAGTTAGACTGGCTTAGATTGCCGTAAAATCCCCCCTTGTGTGCAGAGCTGTATTTTAAGACTGACTGGTAACCTGGTTCAAAATATGGTGTTTTGGGGTTTTGTGGTTGCTTTTTTTTAATTAAAGCTCATGGTAGGCTGGATGACAAAAGAAACTCGGGTATAGTTGTAGCAGCTGAGACAACAATAGACTATGAAGACTGGTTTATGCTATTTGGAAGCCAATATATTGTGGAAAAAAACTGCCTCACTCTTCCTTTCAAAAAGAAGTTTGAATGGTGCTCAGCACTTCTCAATGAGGTGAGGCTTTGTGTGATACCTATTACTTTGAAGACCTGCTCAGTATTTGACCCCTACAAATGTTCTCCCAGTTGTCAGAGTTCAAATCTTCTAAGCTTCTCTTATTCAGAAGCCAGGCTGTTTTACAAAAAGATAAAAATACTTGTTATGCTAAAAGAGCATGATTTTTGTCAGCTGATTATGAAGGCGCTCCTTTGTGCAGGAGGAGACTGTTTTCAGTCGTTGCTTTCAGCACATGCACTTCACCCAGTGATTGAAACAAAAAAATGTGTTTGCATCAGGTACTTGATAAATCCTGAAAACACTGCTAAAACAAGAATCTGGAGCTCCTAAGCATATACAGCACTTAAATTCTTAAATAAATTTTCATCAATAGAGCTTGAGATGCTGCAGATGCTTGGTCACCTAGGAATCTAAAGAGCTATTGCTCTTTGACATTTCTCAGAGTACTGCCTTGAGACTGCTCAGGAGGTGCCTGTGTGCTCTGCCAGTTCTTCCTGCAACTGAAAAGTTTAGAAAATTATCCAGTTCTGCTGCATGAAATGTTATGTTTATGATGTGTAGGAAATACAGTATTTTATTCAGGTTTATCTTTCAGTCATTTTGGGTTCTGAGTATCTATACTGAGCCATTCCTTTGCTTAAGATAACTTGAAGACAATGTGATATTTTTAAAATTTGAAAAAAAGCCCATCTGAGGATTTTTTGCATTTGCAGAATGAAATCCGTGTTTGAATTTGATGCTTTCAAAACCATAAATTAAATTGCAAGAAAAATTCTGAGTACTCTTGTTATGAAGCTTTTCAGTTTTTTATCAACAAATATCAGTAATTCTATTTTTGTTTTTTCAAAGCAAGATTCATACACTGGGGTTGGGAGGGGTGGTCCTTTCACCTGTCGACTCTAGAAAGTTTGGTGTAATTTCTAGAATGAGAATGTAGTAGAGTTAACATGCCCTCTAAAGCATTGCCCAATGTGTATTGTTTTCGGTTTTGAATACCAAAAAATAACACCACTTTAAACTGTCTGGATTCTCATTATGAAGAAATGCTCTAAAATTATTTTTCATAGCACAAGAAATGCAATAATTATCTACTGTAGACTAGCAAGGAATCATTAGATAATGTTTTTAAGTAGACATTTTCGAAGAGAAAGCTACTCAGTTATTCTGAAGTTGTTTTTTTTTTCTAATACAAATTCTTAAAAAGATAACTAAAGCATTGTCTTTGTGTGCAGTAGACTCCAGGAAGTGCAGGAGTGTCTCTTAACAGAGACACTGCAAACACTAAGCTATGAGTTGACGTGATTGTACTCTGTTAGTTCTGGGTCTTATCTTCTCTAGAGGAACTTGGGGAAAAATAGTCATTTCAGTCAGGTTTGGGACAGGAGTTATTGAAAGCAGGACTAGGAATATATGGCATTATCTTTAATGTGTTGTGGTTCTCCAGTAGTGACTCCAGGGACCACCTTTACCTTCAATGTACATTTTGACATGATTAAAATACTGTATTATTGAAGACTACTATTTCCCTTTGGGTTACATGCAGAAACATGTGCTGCAATAAGCCTAGATTCTTTCCATGTCTCTCAAACTCATTAGTCTTTGGTTTTTCACAGTACCTTCAGGGTTCTGTGCACTTTTGAAACTCCTAACAGGGTGTTTAGCTAATTACCTTACACCTTCACAGCCAGATGGATGAAGGAAAATATATTCTTAAGCTGCTTTGGGACCCTGCATAGACTAACCAACAATCTCAGCACCAGAGGTAACTCTCACTATTCCTCAATAGGGACTGCCTGTTCAGCTGGTAGTGTAGGAAATTCAATATCATAAATATTCAGTGCTTGCTAAAAATGGGAAAAAAGGTTCAAAACATTTGTGAAGAAAATCAAATAAAATGAATGCAGAAACCTTACTTCCACAGGTTAAAAACCCCTGCTCTAAAGCAGTATAAAATCAGGCCTGTATTTTCCAACTCGGATACAGCTAGTTCTTTATAAGATTAAGAAAGCCATTAATATATATATATGTAATGTTTTTCTTTCACTATTGGAAGCACTGAGTTAACATCTTATGTGTGTGTTAGAGACAAGATTTTGCTTTAGAGGAAGGACCATGAAAACCTTTAATAGACTGGAATCTCTAGGCCACCCTAGGTGTCCCACGTTGGGGCTGTTTCAGAGTCTTAGCAGAATGTCTTGTATAAAAAACAGTTGGTTGTGTAAAGGTCTGTACACCAATTCAGGTATTTGGGGGGGGGGGAACAAACCACAAAATTTTTGAAGTTCTAAAACTAAGAGCTGCATACCTACTGAGTTACGTGAGTAAATTAAGTAAATTTCAAAGCACTGTGTTCCTAATTAGGATTGGTCCTTTCTAGATGTATAAGTAACATTTGAAGTAATTTGATTATACTTTGTAACTATATTTATGAATAGAAGTTTTGTTTTAGTGGAGGGAACAGAACATTTGTATATAAATTCCTTTCAAGTAGGACAAAAGTCTTCATTTTAAGATCAGAGTACTAAGGAGACAGTCATAATATAGTAAAATACAAAAACCTGAATGTTATGTAAATGAATTAGTAAAAGGTCAGAATATAATAGTTCTAATGATTTCATTATGAAGTTGACCGGTTTATATTTCTTTTTCCCACCTTCACAATACAGTTGATTTGAATATTACAAGAGGAAATTTTCATATTTGATTTAGTCTCTAGTTTTGCTTTCTGGGCAAATTTTGGTGTTTGTGGTTTTTTTTTTTTTTTTCCTTTGTTTTGGGGTGGGGTTTTATGTTCTTGTCTGTTTTTTTCTTTTGTTATCAGATTGTTACATGAAAAAAACCAGTATTATATAAAAATACGTAAACCAAATTTTCCTAGTGGAATTTTTCTTGGTTTCTGCATATTATAGCATCATTTACTTTGATCAGCTATGCTACTTTGTGTCATAAGAAAATACAAATCACTTGATCATCATTTAAAGAATCTGATAATTATTTATGGAGACATAAAGTGAGACTTCTAAATATGGATATCTAACACTATGTCTGTGGGTGTGTCTACATCAGCATTTGCAGCAGGCTTGCGCTTGTAAATCTCCTCACTTAAGACGTCTCAGTTCATATCCCGGAGCAGTCTTGGAGGGGCACAGCTGGATTCCTCGCAAATGAAACTGAGCCAGAAGATGCCTTCAGGGGTAGAGGAAACATGCTTCAGCCTTTGCTAGGCATTCATGCACAGCACTGGACTTGGCTGGCCTGGGGTAAACCCTTCTGAAGTGTGGGCATGGTTTCTTCAGCACCAGCTGCAAATGCATTCATCTGGTGTTATGCTAGGTATAGAGAGAAGAGGCATTTTCTTTCCCTCAATTAGAAGTCTCCTAGGAAGGCTACCTTAGCTAAAATTAGTGCTTCTGAATATTATCTCTTAAAGTACTTGTAGTTCAGGGGAAACATTTTTCTTGAGGAATCTTTATCGAAACACATGTCCTTGAAATGGTTTGTACTGTCTTACTGTACTGCTGTCAGTAAACACTGATAGAAAGCTGGGGAACAGAAAAATTACTAGTTTCCTTTAGCGGGTACTCCTTTGTGGTCTATCTTTAGGCTGGGTGTAGAGCAGGATTGGCGGGGATGCAGATGGCAGTGTTAGCCAGTAATACAGGTCTTTATATGGGATTAACGAGTAGTTGGATCAGGTGGCAAAAATCTGTTCTATGACTTTGGCTGCTGTTTCACTTAATGCAAAATTCAGGAGGAAGTCCTTGTGCAAGGGAATGGATCACAGGCAACCTTTTTTTCTTTCTTTTTTTCTTACTTAGCAAATATTGTCTTTCCTTCCCTGAAATGCAACTTTGTTGGGGAATTGCAATCAACAGTGACTGTACCTCCTAAAATTAGCTTCAAGCATGGTTAGGATTAGAGAAAGGGCCTCAAATCTCAGCAGTATTAGAAAACTGAACCAGAATTGCTGTATGAGCACTGATTGTCATAGCTGGTAACCACTAAAAGAGAGTAATATCAATTTATTTGGTGTGGTTTTAAAACAAACTGATAGTAGCTGAATTCTGAAGGAAGGTAAGAGGGTTCATTTTCTGTTAATATTGTGTGGACTGCCTGTCATCCAAGTCCTGGAAGACTATGGATTCGAATGACAAGGGGCTGGGTCAGCCCAGTCAGTTTTGTCTGTGTATTCAGGCCCACTCAAAGTACCTGGACACTCCAAGAGGGATTGGTTTAATGTCTGCCACTGAAGTTGTTCAGTGAATGGTTCACAGGGTTGCTGGAAACTGGCACCAGCTCTATGTTGGAATGCATTAATGGAGAGGATGGGATTCTGGCAGCTACCAGATCACTGTCAGGCTGTAGGGGTACTGCAATCTAAGTCCAAGTTTTATCTGCCAAAGTAATTTGTAGGTCTGGACTTTTCTGTGTCTGAGTTGATGTGTTGCAGGGGAAAAACAAAAAAAAGCCAAAAACACAACTGCCACTGAACAATGCCAAACCCAACTCCCATGTCCTCTCACCACTAGCCCTTCTTCAAAAAAAAACAAACCTTTTAATTTAGAGATGTGATTTTTTTTTTTGTGTGTTTGTCCCTGCTTCTTGCACTGTCACTCCAGATGCTGGAGGCTGTCCCAGTGCCTGGCAGGGAAGGTGTATCTAAGTGGAGGTGGCAAAGTCAGTGATTTCTGGTTTTGAGATAATTCAAACCAGGCTTTGTCCTCAATTATTTTATTTTTTCTCTCCTGCTACAAATATTTATTATTCCTTCAGACTGGTTGGTTTTTTTTGAGATTGCTCTTTAAAACCTTGTGTTAGTCTCCTGCTTTATGTTTATTTTGACCAGGAGTTCCTGTCTCCTCTAGCATTATAATTTTTGGAACAAATACACTTGCAGACAGTTCTGGATGTTCCTTTCAAATGCTTTTTACACTTGCATTGCTGCCATATCAGTTGCCATTATCCAGGCCATGTGGATACCTCCACAGTGGAGATCTAAATTATCTTCTCCCCCACATGTTGTGCTCAGGTGGAAGATTTTGAGATTATAATTGCCCAAATATCAGGGAACAGACTAACCTGTAAGGATAGCAACAAGAGTAGATGAGAAAGGGGGTAGAATAAGACCTCCATCTTTCAGCAGTGGAGACATTTTAGATCGCTTTTTTATCATACTATGCCCTGAGGCTCAAGTAATTTTTCTGTCTCACAGTTTTACATACTGCTATCTACATTTACAGATTTTTTTTTCTTGAAACTTATTTAATTATGTCTAGCTATTTTTCTTCCTCAGAGCTATTTGGTCTTTGAGACCTTTTATATAAAGATATATAATATGTAAGACAGATGCAAGGATTCTTCTTACCTTCCAAAGGGCCTTTGAATAAGCTTCTTCCTTTCAGTTTTCTAATAGGCTCTCAACCTGTTAATTTTTTCTTTATATAGACAAAGACAGAACTATGCATAATATTGATTTCATGAAAATGGAAACATGTAAAGAGTGTAAATGTTGCTTCAATCTTCTAAGGGTCTGGGTGTTTTTTTGCAAGGTAGGGGAGAAGACAACAAGAGCCTAGTTGCATAGAAATAAATGACTGGGTTATGTTAAAGTTAATTTAACTCTCCAGTGGACCTTATTTAATGTTTATAACTTGTCAGAGTATTGCAAAAACTGGAATCTTCAAGGTTTCAGCTGACAGTTGCCTCATTTCTATAAATCTTCATGGATGCATCTGTTTTTATGTTGCTGGGAAGTGGAAGAGAATGAACCCTATATATGCAAGTTTTCTCACAGAAAGCCATTGGAATGCACAACAAGGTACTCTGAGATGTTAATGTTGTAGAGAAGATACTTCTGTCAGAGCCTTAAGCAACAGTGTTGACTAGAAATGTTGCTCCATGGAAGGAGAAAATCTCCAAGTTCTCTATATGCTATCACTGGTTCTTCAGCTGTCATCTCATATCTGAGCTGAAATAATTGGTTAAGAGATTTTTATCTTTGTGTTAATTTGAGTTGGAAAATGTATGTTCTAGGAACTACCCCCCAAAAAAGGAAGAATTCCTCTCCCTTCATCTGCTCTGCCATCTTTGCTTGAGGCTGTACTCTTGTACCTTTTGGGCTACCTTCAGAAAAACAGAAAAATAAGTCACTGCATGCAGCTACTTGTAGTTTGGGAAACTTTGAGCTATTCTAGTGAGTTAAATCAATTAATGGAAGAGATCCAGTTAGTGCCAGAAAAGGCACAAGGAATGGAACAAGGTTAGGTATGGGAAAGAAGGAAAAAGGAAATAGCAGCGTAGGAGTGGGATGAGGAGGGAAGAGGGACAAGACCTTTTACTTTGCCAGTATAAAGTTGCATGTTTGTCATGTATTTACTAACTTTCAGGGAGCTGAAATGAGTTCAAGGAAGGTTCCAGTGGAGCTGTCACACAGAAAACTTGTGTGGCCTGAAGAAGAGGCGAGAGAAGGTAATTGAGGTGCTACTCTTTCGGTATTGTTGGGCTATTGTCAGTAAAGCCATATTCTTGCTTTCCTCATCAAAAAGAGTACAATAGATTTGGCTTAAAATTGTTCAGTGATATCACTTGGTTTTAACAAAATTATTCAGGAGTTTGTGGAGCAGGTACTGTGCAAGTTAATCAAAAGCAACCCCTCCAAAGAGTCAAATGCAACTTTAAATCTGTATTTGGCAAGGACAGAAAGCTGCTTTATAGACAGAGCACTATAGTTCTCTCTCTTTTTTTTTAAAATAACTACCTTATGAAGGAGCAATGATTTAACTTGCCCTGAGTATTGTGGTAAACTCTCTCTAAGGATAGGGTCACTCTTTAAGTCTGCAGTCCTACTGCTGCCATCTTCAAGGTCTGTGTGTCCCTTGTACAAATGAAATATGATGCTGCAATGAAAACAGGTCATGTTATTTCATCAGCCCTGCAGAGACAACACAAGTGAGGATAGTATGTTGTGTTTGGGGAAAGGAAGATTAAATGCACTCTTATCAAGATTACGATACAAGGTTAAAAGTAAGTAGATGTAAAAATTAGTTGAGTTCCATATCCTGCATAAATTACTTCATCATCCCTCTCAATTCACCAAATATTTGGAACATGGGAAAACCTAAGAACAGTTTTAGAGTCTTTGTGACTGAGTAGCAGAAAGCTTAGTACAGATAGTGTTTGGAGAAATTATGAACCTTTACACCTCTGTGTGTGGAAATTGAGGTTTTTTTCAGGGACTTCAAAGGAAGTCCCTTATTTAATTCTTTTTTTTTTTCTTTCAGTCTTGTGTGGAGTTCAGTAAATCTGTTTAATTACAAAGGAAGTAGACACCCCACAGTCATTTTAAAAGATTGTTTCATCACTATTTAAATAATAAGCCATTTCTCTCCTCCCTACAGCTAAATGTTTCTGTAAATGAGCTGGAGTGTTCTTTATTCTGTTCAGAAATGTGTGAAGGATGATAGCATACAAAATTTCAAGATGAAAGATTAAAACTTGGCAAACTTTATAAGCATCTGCAGACAGGAAGAAAAAAATAAGTAAAACCCAAATGTGGCTGCTTTTGAGGTGGATGCATGATAAATGAAATAGAATCTGAATCTTCCAGGCATCACACTTAGAAATATAAACGTAATTCATAATAAGCAAGAAAATAACAGTCGGGGGCTGAATTAAAAAGAATTGCATCTAGAGAAATCTATTTAGTTAAGTATTTTTCAGTAGGTGGCATTATACATTGTAACTCCTTTAAGTAAGAAACACTTATTTTGAATGTATTTGAGTAAGTAAACCTTGATGTGACAGCAAAATTTTAAGCAAAAAATGCTAATAAGAGTGATTACTAATGTGGCTTGAAAGTTGTCTAGTTCCTATTTTTGATCTGACATGCCTGTTCATATTAGTTCTTATTTATCTACTCCTGTCTCACTTT
Organism: Pterocles orientalis; assembly: GCA_011057875.1. Classification (NCBI taxonomy): domain Eukaryota; kingdom Metazoa; phylum Chordata; class Aves; order Pterocliformes; family Pteroclidae; genus Pterocles; species Pterocles orientalis. The sequence continues at coordinate 144,927 of WKFP01013974.1, read as the reverse complement.
AATCTTTTATATCAAAATAATTTCACAAGAAGTTCACAAAAGGATCAGGTTTGCAGAGGATTTGGAGGACCTAAGTTGTTATTTTGCAAGATTGTGATATTGTTTTATATAAATCATAGCTGATGTGTGCACAGCCCTCGACTGTACCTGATTAGTATGGTGATTTTTTTGTTGTTGTTTTATTTCTTCTGTGTCAGAAGGAACAATAAAAAAATACGAAAGCATCCACCCAGCCTTCTCCAGCCACTTCAGGAGACTCTTCACATTTACAGTTCCTGATAAATTTCATTAATACATTTTTTGGTGCCAGCACCCCCCTTCTACTTTGGGGATGCAGTCTAGTATTTTAAAATGCTTTGAGTTTTTTCACCTCTGTAATTTCTGGTCATTCATTGAAGACAAGTGGAGTCACATTGCCCCCAGCAGGGAAAGCATAGAACATAATTCCAGTCCTTTGTATCAAGCCGAAAGCACAGTGCTGGATTCCAGGAATGTGTTAGCAGAGTAATTTTTCATAAATATAAACAACCAATCTGAAGTTAACTTTGTAATAAGTAACTTTTTCCTTATCTTTTTGAAATTTATAACGTGTTTTTGAATGCACAGCAGTAATTCACACAGAGAAAATAATGTATTTTGCTTTCTAAAATCTGTTTTCAAGACTGGCTGAATATATTTTTTCAGTTTTTTACCAAGACCTATTTTGATAAGCCTTCCTTAAGTATATACAAAATTCCTTTTTGTCACAATGGCTAGGATTATTTAAATAGAAAATATAAATAAATTCTCCAACGAGGTTTTTTAAAAAGCAGCTTTGCATTTATAAGGAGGCAAGAATTTCCTCATAGGATAACATTTATTAAAGGACTGTGGAGTTAACTACTGTTTTAGTTAACTTATGATTTTTATTGATGCTGAATATGCTCAGCTTTGTGTGGAAAAATTTTACCTCTTTGGTTATTACGTTCTGTAGCCCTGTTGACTTTATGCTATATTAGAATCCTATTCAAAATCAAGGTGCCATGATTAAAAAGCTACTTTTTAAAAAAAACCAACAAAACCACATGAAACATGGCATGATTTTTTTTTCCTTATGTTGAGTAAGATTATTTTTCAATACAATTTTATTTTCAATTTTTCTATTAAACTTTTAAATTAAAAAGCTCACATAGATATGTCCTTTGCTTGATAAAATGAGATGGGACTTATATGTATTAAACTTTAAAAGCTTCTGCCAAGTATCAGAGTGTCACTTAAAATTACAAGGTTCATAATAAAAGCTTGTGTACTTTCTTTGGACTTTAATATAGTTAAGATACTTGATGTCTGATAAGATATTTAAGATTAAACATTTCTTTCTAGTAATGTGAAAGTAGTTGAAGTAGTAAAGACTTTAACTCCTCTAGGATAACATCCTCGAACTAAAAGCTCATTTAAGTAGAGGTGTTTGGACTGAAAACTTGCTGTGCTTGATGTCAGGCACAGGTTGATTTTTAGTTTATTTGTTTGTATTAGCAGAGAGGAACAGCTTAGTCATTTCTGAGAATGTAGCTAGGGAAAACTGCTTATTTTGCACATTTAAAAAAATTGATGAGACTTTCCTTGTGACTGTCTGTGGTCACTGTGATTTAGTAGGTACTTAAAAGTTAGCACAGTGGTGGGATTTGTGCCAGGTTGTGTATCTTGCTGTTTTGTTGCTATAAGCCTTCGGAAAGAAAATCGTGGTTTGAACATATGCTGTAGGGATACTGCTGGGACAGCAACAGGACTGAAAACTTCATGTAACTAAAAGGACTTGTAAATCCTACTGCTGAGTAGTTGGTGCAAGCGCTCTTCCACAGATGAGCTCAGAATGCTTCATTCTATCATGGCGTGTCGTCAGCCAGAGTATGTGCTAACCACAAGCACCTGTATTTCCCTGAAAAAAGGCTGATCCACGTTGTGTCTCAAGGATTTGGTACAATGAAAGCACAAGCACAAGAAATAGAAGTAGTATTTGAGAATCTGTCTCCCAAGATCTTAGTAGGTTTTTTTTAGCTCTTGTCAAAATCGAGAACTGAATTGCTTTATGCATGAGTTGTAAGAAAATGGGATTGGAAATACAGGAAGCTAAAGTGGTCTCTTCTATTGGCCAAATCAGGTGAAGGATTAATTGCAAAGTTTAAATAGGTTGTCAAGTCACACTGCAAGAAGTGTGGGAAAATATGGGAATTGGGTCATTTTCAAATCATGACTTGCTTTTCAGCATTTAACACATAGAACAATTGAATGACAAGGCTATAGTATAATGTGTGAAATAATCAGCAAGGAACTCAGTTTCTGTAATTTTCTTCTTGTTTTTTCAAAAACAAAAATTCGGGGGGGGGGGGGAATTAAGTGACCTAATTTCCCTTTATACCTGGTACTTCTCAGCATACAAGTACTTGAACTTCCATGTTTGTTAGTGCTTCTTTGAACTTGCGTTTTATGAAACAGTAAGCATGCTTAAAAGATAAAAGAATACTGTGTGGGTATCTGTGTAGATGGACTCAGGGAGACACATGCCTATTTAAATCATATTTATTCACCGTCTGTGGTCGTAGGGCTTGAACTCAACTGTGGAGCATGAATCTGCATATAACTTAAATGAGCTCAGCTGCTGATATAGAAGACACTGATTTCTCTAAGTTTATAAGGAGCCACAAGGCACCAAGTTATACACACACTGTTACAGTTAGGTGCAACTTAGTTAAAAACTAATTTTCTGCAGTTACTGACTAAGCACAAGTTTCAAGGAGGTTTAACTACAGACAATATGAAATTGCAAATACAAATTGCTTCTGTGCAAATGCAATAAGCAAAAAATATTAGAGAGTCTGGAACTGCAAATTGGAAAATTTTTAATCTAGTACTTTTCCAGTATTTTTAATAGCACCTGGGAATGACAGAAAAATTGAAAAAGCCTCTATAATTCAGTTGTATTTTACTGATTTATACATGCTAGAAGAAAAGTAGAATACCCAATTTCAGTTGTGATATTTTTGTCCTAAATAGGTGAACAAAATAAGCCTAAATAGGCCTAATAAATAGCCTATATGGTTACCGTATATTGAACAGTTGATCGTTTCTATTTGAGCTTGTCATCATAAGTCAATTATTTGAGTGAAGGTGACTACTGAAATACAGAAAATCTTATTTCATTACCTATTTCTAGGGATAGTAAGATATTCTATTAATTATGGAGCAAAAGGGAGGAAAAAATCACTCTGTAATGCGTGATATTTTAAATAAGTTATACAAAAGCAGAAAAGTTAATACCTATTTACAAAATGTTAGTATAGAAAATGCACTGATTTGTGAAGATGCAAGCAACCTCAAGTATTTTACACAGAGGCTTAATCACTGAAATTTAGTGAGGTGTAGTCTCTCATATCAGATTTTTGAGGCACTAAGATATAGCAAAAAAAGAAGAGTTAGTGGCATGCTGACTTGCTAAGTATTAAGAAGCAGTTAATGCTTCTAATGGGGTTTCAATAATAAATCTAAGTTCAAAAAATTACTGTTCTGGAGAGTAGTATAGCACATAGAAGTAAACAGAATTGTTTGAAATGTGCTCATCCTAAGTGAGGAGATGGTACAATTGAATTCTGTCTCAGCATCTGCTCTAAATATTATCGCTAATAGCTGCTGTTTGATCCTGCAAAGGCTGGTTTCTTTGAACTTTGTACTTCTATCAAAATTGATGGAGAATAAAATTTTAGAATATATAGGCAAATAGCTCAGGTCAGATTTTTTTTTGCATATTTTTATTGAAGTCTAACACCTGATGCCTTGTTGAGGTTTTTTCGCTATGCTTTTGTTGTGGTACTTGTAAATGCTTTTTGTTCAGAAATGAAATGTCCTGAAGTGAGAAGTAACGCAACTTTAGTAAGCATACTTAGATTCTCAAAAATTATGTAGAGCCTTAACATCTCCAAAAGCAATCATGTACTACCTACCATTCACACTTATTACAATATTTGATAAATTACTCTCTTTGGAGAACTACAGGAACACATTTTCATTAAACTTTGGACACACACCACCTACATATAAAATATTTGAGCGCTGTTGTGCATAGGATGCAATTCACACTTCTAATAGTAGTCAAGAGTGATGGCTGTACAAGACCATATCCTGTGCCTTCAAGATTGGCTCACTCCATTATGTTCCTTAGCACCTACTCTTTGCAACATCTTTCAAATGTTTAAAAACAAAAAACAAAACAAACACCCAAAAAAGCATATAAATGAAAAAGCCAAAAAAGCCCCAAACCCAAAACCCACACTAAACAACTCAACAGCCTTCCTCTGTCTTCCATTCTTGGAAAGCTAGGCGAAGGTATTATCCTCTATCAGCAAGTAGTCTAAGAATTTTAAAGTCTATGTTGTATGTCAGGTCAATTTGTGATAACACATACTTTGTCTAGATACATTAGTGTTATGCATTTTACTGTCTAGATTGTTTGTCCAGATAGTGACAACTTGACACTAAAAGAAGTTTGATATAGTCAATTGGATTTGTATACTGATTAATAATTACGTTCATAAATTTTTTCCTGTTAATGAATGTTAAGCAAGGAATTGTTTCAGATTTTTACCAGACCAATCCTCTCGCGTGCCTGTTCATCACTTACATTCTCTTTGTTCTGAGGCTCCTTGCTGAATGATAGGTTTTATAGCTGGGTGGGGCAGAGAATTCCCTAAACTGACATCAACCTTCAGTGACTCACGCACAACTCCTTGAGGATAAAGGATCTACAATATAAAAAACAGAGTTCATGGTCTGGTTTTGGAGAAAACTTGTGCAGTGCTATTGTAAAAGAATATATGTAAAAATAAATATTAGATAAAAATGAAGTCTTCACTTTCCTTACTGTGCTGTGGTTGTCTTCAGTTTTGATGACCCTCAGCATCAGTTTAAAGTGTTCCTTTTCCACTGTATGTAAGTAGGCTTCACTGCTTAAATATCATTAGGAAAATGTTTCCACTACAGAGTTAATTTTTTCAAAAAGCTGTTCTTGTTTAACTTGAGAAAGTATTAGTCTACATAAATTTAATATAGACTCATTGTACCTTTTGGAATCTAGAAAGGAAATGAGAGGGAAAAATATTTGAGCATATATTATTTACTGCCAATCACCAATATTAAATGAAAAAAAATTCCTTTTAAATTTCCAGTCCGTTCCCCCAGGCAAGCTTGTATTTAAAAGCAGAATAGTTTTCTTAATTTTTATCCAATTTCTTGACATTTACCTGGACCTTTCTAAGTGGTTAGGGGCTTTATTTAATAGAGAAGGATTTTAAAGTTTGGATATCATAAAAATATTCACAGGAAAAAAATTCAATATACTGTCCAGGCTTATTTGAATAGAATAAAAGGATAAAATATTACTAGTAGTGAGAGACCAATTTTAAATATCTAATGAGCATCAGGATAGAATGTTAGCCTGATGTTCACCACTTGGAAAATATGGATCAAATTTAAACAGTGGTTTTAACAGTAATAACTGTATAATTAAATGCTCAAGTTTAGCTGTATGTTGTTGTGTACTTTACAATTTTCCTTTTTTTTTCCTTCCTGTCCTACCTCTCTTTATGCTTCTGATATTCTTTCTTTGCCAACCCTTTCTGATGAAGATTAGGACATTAAATACTTCTAAAAATATATTTTCTAAAATAAATTTTACAGGCTCTTAGCAGAAATTGAACAGCTTGGATATAATTCGGAAATAAAAGCAAAACTTGATTCAGTTAAATTGGTGATTAAGCTGCATTGATCTCTGTTCTCATTTTTATTTGGCTCAGGACAATGAGAATATCCCTTGGAGGAAGCTGTGTTTGATAGTACTCTGTAGCCAGCAGAAGGCTTCTCACAGCACACAGAACTCATGGGAGTAATGTGGTTACGGTGGGAGAAAATAAAATGAGGGGCACTTCATTGCTGAATTCAGGAAAAAAAACAGTTACATCAAAACAGCATAGTGTTATTCTATGTTAAATGAGTGTCTCACAAGGATACCCTGAAACCTTGGAGCTGCTTCTATCATCTATACAAGGAGAAAGAGAAATTATGTAGAGGGATTTTAATAAATGTCTAATATAGGCAGTGAGTTAGACACTGCATTCAAGCTAATGTTTTGTTGTCTTATGTAGTGAAAAAGATCTGCATAGGGAAAGTGCTCATCCTGACGATGGATACCCCAAAGGACTAGCTTTTTCCTGGCAATCTTAAGAAATAAATGCTTAGCAAATGGTAGAGTTGGTTCCTCTAGCACAGCAGTGCTTTTGTATGACCTTTTTTTTTTTTTCTTTCCCTTGTATCCCAGCAAGTTAAGATCTTTTTGTAAATTTTAACTTTAGGAAATAAGTGTTTCTTTGTTTGCTTTTATTGTCTGTTTTGAAATACTGTTTAAGGATAGAGCTAAATTTTTGTTATAACAGATGTTTTCTTTAATGATCATGTATTTTGCATGCTATTTTAAATCACTCGAGTAGAATGTCAGTAAAAATACATTAAAGATTTGTTACCTGCTTTTCCACTAGCTATATTTCACAGCAGCTGTTTGCCTGATTAAGAGATTAGCCTCTGAGAAGAGCATATTTAAATAAGAATGAACTCCAAGTATGTTATTTTCCACATGATGGAGGTGTTTCTAATTATTTGTGCTTACTTTGATATATTGTGTATTACTATTTGGATTACCGTATTATTGCTGTAAAATGTGCTGCTGTGGTGGCAAAAATATATTTTGAATTATACAGAGAGGAGTAGAGGTGCAGACGAAAAAGAAGTATTATGGGGGTTTTAAAGGACTGTATGAGTTACGTGCCAGTTCCTTGAAACAGAAGAGCCTACAGACTTGATGACACATATTTGTTGAGAATTATAATCTTGCAAAATAATGTGAAATCTAGAACAAAGCTTCAACATTCTATTTTTAATGCAGAAAACTTTATATGACTTAATTATTTTCCACTCTGTCTTTAGTTTCTTTCTTATGTTGTCAGTTTTTTGTTCTAGTACAGCCAAACAGAGTGCTGGTCTTGGTGGGGTGTTTTGAATGCCACAATATTGTTCACAATGGACAGCTAGTGACTGCAACAGCCCAGGGAAGCCTAGAGGGTACCTGTAGCCTGCAGAGTTCCTGGGTCTCTGGACCAAAACTAGCATGTTAGTGTCCAGGCTAAAAAGCTTTGCTAATACTATGTAGCATCAAATTAGTAACCATAATTTATATTTATGGCTCAGTTGCCCTAGGAGGAGCTCTGGTAGAATTTATTTAAACCTGCATGACCTTTTATTTCACAGGGTTAACGTATGAAAAGAAAGCAGATCTTCCTCCTTTCATAATAACTTTGGAGTTACAATTTTTTAATGTATTACAGGGAAGCATTCTCTTGTTTTCTTACATTTTCTCCATGGTGGGAACTTCTGAAGGAAAAATCTTTTTCTTACAACACACCTTCAGTTTGATCTCTGGCAGCAACCACACAAAAGTTATCTTCGGATTTATATAATAGCATGGTGTAGAATGTCCTGTGTGAGCATAATTTATATGAAACAAGTTAGTGTTAAATCAGTATTTTACAGATTGTGGGTGTGTGGTTAAGGGGTAGAAGCAGCATAAGTATTTAAGAAATCAACTGTCTCCCAGAACCAAAACCAAATGGCTGTCACACAGCCCTATGCCTACACTAATTATGAATAGGGATAGGCTTTCAGAGGTGATGTGGAAAGAGAACAGAAGCTTGGGAAATGCAGCATCAATAATCTCATATCATGCAGCATTGCCTAAGTAAAAATCCTTGCTGAATCGATTGGTCACACTGCAATACAGCCTCTATAGAGCAGTTGGAAACCTTCCGGTGTTGTAAGAAATTTAGTTCCCCAGCTAATGTTGTTATCTAGTGTTGAGAAGCAGGCTGGTGTTATGTTACAACGTGCAAACCCTCTGAAAACCACTGTGTCTAGGCTCTTCAAGCCATCATGTCTGTATGACTCACTCCAGGAGCAGGAAAGCTTTCTAAAATACAGCTGTGGGAAAATGTATTACTGTGCTCAGGCAACAGGCTCAACGTGCCCCAGAATCATCTGGCTGACTGTCCAGCCTTGTATGAGGGGGGGAGGCGGTACATGTATATATGTATATCTCATTCTGACTTTTTGAGGTATTTGTCTGTCTGTCCTTCCCTTAGCCGTTACTTGTTCTTTTCATTCTCTCTTGTATACTCTGTGTGTTGGGTGAAAGAGCGTTTTTGGGGGTGGTTTGGGTTTTTTTTATTTGCTCAGTGTTCTATATCAAAAAGTGTTTACACGAGAAGGTATTGAGAATTAATAGCTAACATAATTAGATGAAGCTTAATCTCAGAGGCTAGATGAGAAAGAGACTATGCTTTTCTAGTGTTGCCTGTGTAGTTCTGCAGTTTGAAAATGCTTTTTTTTTTCCACTGCCCCTTTCAGGCTTTCTTTCCTCTTCATTTTTTTTTTTGACTCAAAGCAAAAACTGATTATTTGAAGGGCTTTAAAAACAACAGAAAATATATGATTGTACATTATTTGCTGTGATCATGTTTCTGCTTTTGCATGGTTGTGATATGGCAAGATTAATGCAAATGTAAGCCAACATATATACCAAGTCAATTTTCTGTGCATAAAAAGAATCTAAATTAAAATGGCAGCTTGGAAACTCAATATGGCATGTGACAAGTTGGCAGATAGTAAATAAAGCCTAGTAATAAAACCCAATTAATTTCAAGTCTGCAAATGTATTGAAGTTGTCTCATCATCAGAAAATGAGAAATTAATCTGAAAATTGCTCAGATAAATATCAATCTTCAGTCAATTTTTAGAAAAAAGAATGTGTGTACTGTTTCTCTAAGAAAAACGTTTTATATGTCTCAACGTGCGATGTTTTTCAGAGTTTCAGATTAAAAAAAATAATCAAACCTTTCTTAATTGATTTGGGATGAATACTTCTAGTTGCTGGTTAATCCTCCATTCCTTGAAATTAATTCTCAAATTAGAAGAGCAATGTCTAGACCTTCATGTTCATTAAGGTATAGTAATAAGGACTTAAGATTAAAATCCTTTTCTCTACACAGTAAATGAGTACATATGTTCTTTGTAACCACTTAGATTTACTTTGTTTTGAACTTCAGTTGCTTCAGTTTGCTTGAGTACAGACACACCATAAGTACGGTAGGAAGAGCACTCCACCCTTTATTGCCGTAGCTGACTTTGCAGTTGCTTTCCTTTTGAGAATTCTTCTTCAAATTGTTGTAAATATTTATTCAAAGAGTGATCTCATCTGTGTCACAGTTTTCTATGGACGTGGATGGGACCTTAGGAAATGATGTATCTTCTTTTCAGAAGCGTATGATACCACTTGAAAATTACCTTAAGAGGGGGAGGAGGGAGACCCTGCACCTTTTAGAAATACATGAATTGTTGAAATAATAATTTGTTGAAAAACTGTTTGTGTATTTTTTAGAATATTAAAGGAAGTGTATATCTATATTTTATGACCAAAGCACCTGGAGAAATCTGTGTTTTCAAGTTCTGCAACATCTAAACCTTTTCCATTTAAATACCAGACTTGGTGATTCACTAATAAAGAAAAAGCTAGTTGAATGATGCAAATTGGTTGCAGATATTAAGCCATGTACTATTACTGCTAGTAATTAGTTACTATCCTTAGAAATGCTTTTCCTTAAAGTTTTTCTTAAATATTATGCAACAGCTTCTGACTTGATGAACTCTGAGCCTTAAGAATATCAGGGAAGTATTCTGTATTCAGTGTACATGTCATTTACACTTAGTGCTTTTTTGTAGTTTAAAAAATATGGGGTGCGTACATGCCATGCCAGATCAGTTTTCTAAAAGTTCCTTTTAGTTTTAAACTACCCTGAGTACCAAAGCTTATGGAGGATGAGAATGAATAGCTGCAGGAAAGGCTGAAAAAATCATCACTAGTAAAGAAAAAAAAAACACCACACAACCCAAAAACCTGCACCAAAAATTACACACAACTCCCCCTCCATATATACTTATGCAGTGGTGTATCAATTTAAGCTGTACTGATGTATATGATGCTTACAGTAAAATTCTAAAAAATTTGACTTATGCTTTTACAATGTCTAATTTGTTTTCAAATATAAAATTGGAGGGCGGATGATGACAAATTCACATTTCTGATTTGATTATTATCTGGCTGGAGTCTGAGAATAAATACAACATCCAAAGTATTACAGTAATTCACAGCTTCTTTGTGTTAAGGTGCTACGTGACAACGTGATTTGGATTGTAGGCATCTTAGACATTTTTTTTTTTTCCTTTCCTATTACTGCTAAACGTTAATGAAATGTAGACCCTGCTAGGTTAAAACTAGATGCACAATTGTCAAGAAAAAATCCTATTTTACAGGATATGCTCTAATACAATGGCCAATGCTCTCCTTTAGTTTGATACTAGGTATTTTGATGCCTGACATTGTTGCTTGGCAAAATACAGAAGTATGTTTTTCATCTGGTGCTGTTTAGAATTACCAAGTGCTTAAACATCCACATAAGCAGGAGCTATAAGAAAGATTTTGTGTTGTCCTTAATCTTAACCCTGATTCAAGTAGTTGTCTTCTGTTTCTCGTCTGTCCTTATTCCTTTTACTCTAATTTTCGACTTTTGAGTTTGTCTGCTATTCAAGACTCCTGCACTGTTCTGTGCCCAGAAGCCAAGTGATTCCAGTGAGACATCACTTCAGAAGTAGAGAACTGTAACGCTAGACGTAATACCAGCCCATTTTATATGTGTTTGCTGTAAATTAAACTTTCTGAAACACTGTCCAGGAACAAAAAAAAAGTAATTCTCCCATGTTTTAACAAGGCAAGCAGAATGTGAGGGCATAAAATTTCAGAGCGAGTTGCTGTGCTGCTGCTGGTGTGTGTGCCAGCAGATGGTGCTGAAACGCAGCAGAGCAGTGGCGAGACAGTCACACACCCAATGTGCAATAAATGTAATGCTTAGGTTCTGTTTTGCTTTCAGGGCTGTAGGAGGTCTTGATCTTCAGGGCATCTTGAAGTTAGGTTATAAAGCTGTTTGTGTTTCTAAATATTAGAAACTGTGAAAAGTATAATTCAATTTTCTTTTGCAGCCAGTGATACTGAAGTATTTTTGTAAAATGCAGATCCTTGTCACATGTGCCCTGGCTTTGTGACACATATGACAATAAAGGATGTGCAGGCAACCTGAGCAAAAGGTGAGGGGTATATGTGTTCATGAACTGAATGAAAAGCAATAGGAACTGTGAAGTCATTCCTGTGATGCTTGCCACAGATCCGCTAAGAAATTTTACTGCAAAGCCACCAGCTATATTCCTTCCCAGACTAAGGAAGGATTTACACAGTAAAAATGACAGTAACGGTGCCATCTAGGGATTTTCTTAACGCGCTGTCACTACTTTTCCTCTCAGTATGGGCAGCACTTAAAGTGAGCAATGCTTGTCAAGTCATTTTGCCGATAAGTAATACTTCTGCCTTATGTGCTACTTCTGAATAATATATACTGAAAAGTGTCAGTCCTGTTTCATAAAGAAAGAGGAACTTCTTCTAAATCTTGTCTTTATTTTCTCTTTTTGGCCAGAACCAGCTCAAGAAGTAACTAAGTATAAGCAGTGGAGTTTGGGATGCCATTGTCAAAGCAACACATGCTGTTGATACAATACTTAATTACACAACTGAGTAGTATTTTCCCTTCTGTCTCATTCAGTGCATCGGGTGATGTAATAGGAACATTGGCTTTCTAGTACACCTTTTTACTGCCATTCCATTGTAAACCTTGAGCAGAAACTCTTCCCAGCTGCATTCCCAACCCTCTTCAAACTTTGTATGGGGTTCATGGCAATCAAATGAGTGTTTCCTCTTTTTGCCATTCCACATTTTTGTATGATTACATGTTAGTGTTTTGTTCAGCAGCAAGACAGTGGTCTGCTTGCATTGGGGAATGTGAAAGTTGTATGGTGTCTAAGGTTTAATGACAGAAATGTGAATATATATTATTGTTAGGATTTCAGGGTTTTTTTTCAGTTAATTGTAAATGGAACTATAAGATTTGTTGACCTAGGTAGTGTAAAGCATAGGTCAGTTATGACTGGCATAAATTAAGTCCTGAAAAAAAGTCCCTTTCTTTGTATTGACTTTCGTTACATTTTGCTATAGTTGTTACATGCTTTGTTTGCTTCAAGTGAATTGCTCACAAATGAGCAGGTATGTTTCTTGTGAAGGTTGTGGCTCACTCACTGGCCACTGCAAGCCTGACAGTGCATGTGTTTACCTACTTTCATCTATTTTTCAAACAGTGTCTAGAAGGACAGAAGGTAACAAGTGGCCTATACTGAAAATTAAGAAGTGATTTTTGTGTTGTGTAATTTGGATGGGTCTGCATTGGCCCAGCAGGTGATCATACATGCTTCACTGTTAATACAGCATGATGAAGAAGAGGCTGTTTAGACAGGTTGTACTATTGCTAAGCCATTTATTCTCTTCCTGCTACAGATTAACACTCATAGTAACATGTTCCTTCTACTCTATTGTATCTCCTTGGCCCTTATAAACCATTCATACATGCAGTTCATTTTCCCATGATAACAAGAACTCTGTTCTGCTTACCTGGGATAAAATCTAATAAAATGTGTGAATTGAAAATATTTGAAATTATTTCCCTCTTTTCCTGTCTTCTGATGTAGATTTCCTGCAGAGCCTTTCCAGACTTAGATCAAGAGTCAGCAGCTGGCCAGACTGCTGCTGGATAAAAGTAGATGGCCAGAGCCTTACACTTCATGTCACTTCTTTTGATAAGAAATCCTCTGTTATTTGTGAATGCATGCATATTGCAAACCATTGGAGACACAAATAATACAGAAATAAGATATATTTTTCAAATACTTTTGTGTTTTGTTTTCATAGATGGTTGGGATGCTATGAACCGTCTTGGAGAGATATTTATGTAGAAATCAAAACACTTTTTCAACAGATGTGAAGATGAGGAAGCTATTAAGTGGAGATGAAGAAAGATTAAACATCTGTAATTAAAATAGAATAATGCAGCCTTCTAAAGAAGCTCAGTAATTTATAATTTTTCTGCAAAAAAAGATTCTTAAAATTGTTATATGCAAGTTTTTTTCTCAGGGATTCATTCTAGTGAATAGTTTTTGTGCTGTGTATCAGTTCTCAAATCAATTCTTATATTGGTTACTATGTCATATTCTGAAGGGAACTAAACATTCCAATGTACAAAGAATTCTTGCCCTATATCTTATACTTTAAAGAATTGTTAAAACTCCACCTGCACATTAACCGCACTTCTCATGAAAAATGTGTTACTACTTTACCACTCTTGACCTTATCATATGGTAATTTTCTAGCTTTTAAGATGTAATTTCTGAGATTTTCAGAGGTACTCCCAGTTTCTTCCTAAGGTGCTTTTGCTGTCTTAAGTAGTCTTTAAATAATTTGCTTCTAGTACTGTCACTTCATATTTCATATGTTGATTGCTTGCTGAACTCTTGCCTTGATGTACGAGTAGTAAACGAAGCTATAAAAAGCTTTAAATTTAATTTGCATCAACTTTCAAGCTCAGATTATTTCATATTGCAAAGACGGGTTTCCTAATCTTTACTGTATAAACTATAGAGAAGATTTAATAAAATTAACAATAATTCAAATACTTTACTGCTTAAAGACCATATGTTGAAAGGCTTTTGGGTTACCAATGATTTCATAGAAAATTATTGTTCTGTTTACTTGGATGATTTATACATAAACATTTTCTTAGAAGGGAAGAAAAAAGTATATTTCTTTTTAAATGGTCTACTAACCTTATCTCTGTACCTAATATTGTTCTCAAGGTTTTCAAGAAATTTGAAAACAGCATCTCAGCCTTTAAAAAAAAATAAAATATATATATATATATAAGTAAAGCATAACAACCAACACCAAAGCCTTAATTGAGAAGATTCATATTTAGGATTTTAACATATCCTAAATTTATTACTATTGCTTTCTTGAAAATCTTATTTAAGGCTTACAACTTGAACTCTCCCATTGGGTAGCAATATTTTCAATAAGCCTAGTTAGTTGTGTGGCAAAATTTTCAGTGAGCACAGTTAGAACCATAAAATCACATAGGCTGAAAGGAACCTGTGGATGTCACATAGTCTAACCTCATGCTTGTAGTAGGGACAATTATGGCAGGTTGCTCGGGGCTTTGTGCAATTGGGTTTTCAAATATCTCCAGGGATGAATGTTTACAATAATTTTTTAGCCCCTGTGCCAAGACTAACTGCCCTCACTGTGAATTAGTGTATAGGGTCTCGCTGAGGTTGAGTTAATTTTCCCCATAGCAGCCCTTGCAGTGCTGTGCTTTGTATTGGTAGCTAGAAAGGTGCTGATAACACACCAGAGTTTTGGCTACTGCTGAGCAGGGCTTGCAGAGCATCAAGGCTGTGTCCCTAACATTCCACCCCCTCCTCAGCAGTAGGTTGGGGGTGAGCAAGATCTTGGGAGGGGACATATCTGGAATAGCTGACCCAAACTGACCGAAGGGATATTCCATGCCATATGACATTTGCTCAGCAATAAAAGAGAAAGGAGGAGGAAGAGGAGCATTTGTTATTTAACACATTTGTCTTCTGGAGCCACTGCTATAGGTACTGAAGCCCTGCTTCCTGAGAACAAGCCAGGCATTGCCTGCTAATGGGAAGTAGAGAATAAATCTGTTTGCTTTTGCTTTATTAAACTACCTTTATCTTGACCCACAAGTTTTTTTCCATCTTATTTTCTCCTACCACTGTTTTGCTGAGGGAGGAGAGTGACAGAATAGCTTGATGGGCATCTGACATCTAGCCGAGGTCAACCCACCACAATAAGCTTTTTTCCTTTTACTTAGTTAAAATTTTCTATGTTCTAACTTATGTCTGTTGTCTATCATGCTTCAGCTGTGCATCTGAGAAGCACTCAGTCTTCTCTAAGGTTTTCCCCTTAGCTTTGTTTTAATTTTAAACAAATTGTTTCTCTCAGCTGCTTGTATGTTGTGCCTCTAACCATCTTGGTAGCTTTTGGTTGGACTTCATCAAGTATGTCTGTCTTATGCTAGAGAGTCCATAACCAGTCATAGTATGCAGTTAATAATATTGAGCATGAAAAGAGTGAGTTTGTGGGGGAAAGAAAAAAGATGAAATCATGGTCTGAAATAACTATAACAAGCAAGAACTACTCTCAGGTTATAAATAGCATTCAAATAAAGGCCAATAAATTACAGTAAATTATGCTTCTGTAAGGTTCAGAGTTCTGTGGGAGAATATCTTTTGAAAACTTACCCTATACAGATTTAAGACACCTTAGAGCCATTCAAGATGGGTAATGAGAGAATAAAAATTCTTGCAATAGAGTACACTTTACTATTAGTCTGCTTTTAAATCTAGCTTTAACTTCCAGCCATTAAACCTTGTTTGGCGTCTTCCTTATAATAGGAGAATTCTTGACTGCTTCAGTTGGTGCTCTGGTATTTGTCAAAATGCTTTTGAATTATTCAACACACTTTACAGAACTTCAAATGGAAGTAGTTGGGTTTTTTTAAAATATAGTTTAATTCTGGTACCTGACACCTCAGAGTGCAATTCAAGATAAGAAATTAACAATAAAATATTTCATTCAACATATTATTCAATATTATAGGTGACTAATGATGAGAAATTGGCCAGCATGACTTGCAAAGGCTGACTTCTGAATTTATCCTCAAGTTCTACTTAAAATACTATCTAGCATGTTCTTGTTCCAATTGAGATTGTTCTGAGTTCTTCCATGTGAAAGATATGCTAGTCGCAAAGTTTTTTTTTTTTAGTAATATGTTTTTTCTGTCAATATAGTTGAATTACCCATGGCCATCTGGCTTCCCAGATATTGTAGCTTTCATTCCTGATGGGTATGGCAAATATATATATATTATTTTTTTTTTTGCCTTGCATACAGCCCGTCATACTGCTGTGTTTTTCTAGTCAGCTGTTTCTCAGCTTTCGTTTTACATCTCTGGCTCATCAACTGGCTTTTACTTGGAGCTAATCTCCCCTTTGTGATCATTTATATCATGAAACCAGCGCACACAATCATTTTGCGATATTGGTGTACTTGTTACATTGTGCTTTTAGACAAGTGCTTTAAGGCATTTTCTCATGCAACCTGTACCGTTGGGAAGAGTTTTCTGTAAACATCCTCAGCTGCTGTGTTGTTCTTGTTTAAATCCCTCCTTAAAATCTGATTTCTGGGATGCTTAAAGAAATGTGGTAGTTGTTAGCTGTGTGTCTGCTAAAACCTGTCCGACACCTTGAGTAAAATGCTCTCAGTGGGAAGTGGTTAGAGGTAAGTCATAACTACAGTTGGTCATGAAGCAGAGTTTTCTGCTCCTTTTTGCTGACCCAAGAGCTACACATCCTGAATGACAGCAGAGACAGAGTATTTAGAATGTCTAGTTGTTGCATGGGGTTGGACTGTTGGACAGAAAGAGGCTACTCCATAAAATAATTTGGGAACATCTACATTCATCTTTCTTCAGAGGAAGTATGTCTTTTTTTTCTGCTGATTGTAGAGGAAGCCAAAGTAAGCCACCTCTCCAAATGGCATGCTAAAGGTGTTATGGTGTGTTCTCTAGGGTCAGTACTGATCTTTATAATGGTTTGTTTTATCAATGACCTCTTAGCGTTATGCAAAAAAAATTGAGCCAAAATGGGCCTCTTTGTAAAAATTTACTTCCAGACAGTGCTTATATAAGTTTATCAACTTCTTGACTGTGTTTATAAAGCATAAGTATTTCTAAGTTCAGCCAATTCTTACAGTGTGATAAAGAGAAATTTAGAGTCATTCTGCACATCTGATTTACTTGAATTGTCTTATTAAAGTTCAGGGAGAATTCTGTAGAATACCTTAGAACTTACTGTAAAGCTATGTACAGGAAAAGTGTTTAGTCCTAGATGGGCTAAGAAATATTAGTACAAGGGGGAAAAGAAAAAAGCTGAGCCCATAAAAAGCTATTAGAGGAGTTTTCAGAACTACCAACAGAGGCCACTTACATATGGACAGTTAAAAATGAAACAAAACCAAATATAGAATGATAGGGATCAAATGGAATCTTCATTTATTTAAAATATTCTAAGTGTGAAATTGCAGTAATGTTCTTTAAAGGTCTTAGTATTATTTACATGTAGTTTCAAAGAAAAGAAGCAAATGAGCTGTAAAAGTGCATGCTTGCTTTTTGTCCAATATATTCAAGAGTAGCAAGGGATGATGTGAAATTATAATGCAAGTTAAGTGCATAATTCTTTTTTGGTTTTGTTTTTTGTTTCATTTGAAGTAACAATTGTATTCCATGTTATTTTATAATGCTAGGGGTTTAACAGAATTTGATTAAAGCAACTCAGTGAAGAACTGGTCTGTTTAACTGCTGCATCCTGTTGACCCCAGAAGCAATAGGTAGCAGGTCCCCTGTCTTGCAGATATCAACGTCTGAAAAATTCTTCAGTGTAGTGTGATAGGTTTTTGGAAACTGGACATTACCCCAGTGCAGTGGCTGTGGGAGATGTTAAAAAAGAAAAAAGCTTCTCCTTGGAGACACTGGCTACTAAAAACCTGGGATGTAAAGATTGCAGTTGTATTACAAAATCTGTTCTAATATTTTTGCAGTTTTCATGAAGTTATATTGCAAACAAAAATGTCTAATAGTTTAGATAAGAAATATTCTCTCATGTCTTGTAGATCCCTGAATCACCCCCATAAGTGTGCTTGTTCTGTATTTTTGTTTCATATTTAATAGTATAATTTATTCCCTTTCAGAACAAATCCCAAATCCTCAACCTTCTCCCAAAAAAACCAAAATTATCGTATTTAGCCAATCACAGTAAAAGATAATTAAATTAGTTACATTTATTAGGGGGACTTCTGGAAAAAATGGAATTGATCAAAATGAATTGAAAACTCTATATGCAGAACTTCAACTTTTACTGCACATGAATTGTGGTGATTTTTAGCAATTAAAATATGCAAAGGTAGCACTAGAAAGTATTTCAAAACAATATATTTAGAAGTTGTGGCAGTCCACCTTTTTTTTTCCATAAACTAGTCTGTCACCTTATAGTGTAATTAAATGCCCCAACATCATTGTTTGTCATACAGCAAGGAGTAAAATACCTGCATAACGATAACAAAAGTATGGTTTCCTTTACTATATCTACTACATCTGGCCTCAAGCCATTCTTTCAAAGCAGTTCCTGCTCCTAGGTTACCCTAATGCATTCCTGGTTTTCCAGAGTTCATATGATTTTTGAAATTCTTAAAATCGTTCTGGACACACGTGAAACTCCTGAAAATACCTCAGACCATTCAGGTCTTGTTTTGGTTATGAATTGCTAGCTGGCTTATTCTTTTTGTGTTGCTCTCCTGACATACAGAAGTGTTCATATTTATGTCTTTGTTGCTAATCATCTGTTCTTCTATTTCTACCATATTGTACATGTGCAAGATCACAGACTGTTTTGGGTGATCAACAGGACCATAGTGTAGCCTGACTTCAAGTATCTCAAATTTGATCATAAGTGTATTTCCAGGATGTAAATAACAGAAAGGCAGGCACTGGAATATTTTTTTAATGCATTGTAGTTGCCCTTTCTGTAATAGATGGCTACTTGTGTAACCATAAGAATGGAAAAGGAACAGTTTCAAGGTTAATCCAAGCCCAAGTTCCTGGGCCCGGTTAAATCCTCTTCAGCTACTCGGCCAAAGGCGGTTTTGGCTTTAACATGAAGTTCCTTCTGCACTGTTTGTATAGGATCATTCTTCTGCTTTCCCCTTATAGAACTCCCTCATTCCTTCTGCAAAAATACTTTAAAAATTGTATTTAGGAGTGACAGCTCTAACATAGACTCATCCTGGTTTTAGGAAGAACTCCTCCAGGAGGGGAATAGCAACTCGCTTTCACAGGAGTCTCATTTCAGGCGTCCAGAATAAAAACCAAAACATGCACAAGAAAAGAAACTAGTTACCACTCTAATTCAGCTGGACCACTTCAAAAGTACTGCAAACTTTTCACATTGTGCAGGAAACACCCTAGAAATCCCTGTGGTGTCAGCGGGAAAGAAAATTTACACAGGTGACAGTTGTGAGATATTTGAGCAACTATGGAATTTGCTTCCAAGAAATAGAGACAGTCATTATTAACCGCTAAACAGCGTAAAACCCATCAAATTGTCTACCTAACATTTTTAGAATTAGACAAGGATGTCATCGAATGTTGGGTAGGATTTCCGAGAAAATACAAATTCCTAGCTACTGTTGCAGCATTGAGAAGAAAAGAGGCTGGTGCACCCCAAACAGTGCCTTACTAGAGCAGTGCACTCATTGGTGATTTTTATTTCTTTTCAAAAGGAAAACTGTTATTTCCTGGCCAGCTCTCCCCAGGAAACTTATAAAAGAAGCAGAACCATTGTGCATGTCCACTGGTAGTTCACTTATAGAAACTGTGTTTTGTGGTCCCTTGTTGCTGTATTGTTATCATCCGTAGAAGCCCGACAGCCACTCACACAGAAAGCGTGACAACACAAAGGAGAAAAAAAAGAAAGAAATAACTGTATTAAGTTTTCTGCCCTTTAAATAAACTTGCCATTTTCCCCACAATCTGTCACAAAGTAATTGTTTTGCTATCTAGCTGTAGCAAATTTTAACAGCAAGAAACTCATTATATAAAGGGCTTTTAAATTTCACATTTTATCTCATTCAACAGTAATCTTTCAAATTCTGTTCCTTTATTCTTCTAATACCACTGACTAAATTGCTAGCAACGTATGATTTCTCATTTGGGTTGATTTTTCAGTGCTGAAGAAAGCTGTAGTCCAGTTTGTTCTCATTTTTGTTTTCCTGGCATTTTCAGCACAGTATTCTTGAATGGTTTTCACATAAATTGTCTCAGAGGTGAGCATATCTGTGAGGGAAGGAGAGAACAAAAGGTCCACCTGTTCAGCTATGAGTCTGTGTTGAAAAGCTAACTTTCCTGCACTGAAGTTTGAAAACTGGTGTGAGTTTCTTGGGGGTTTTTGTGGTGGTTTTTTGTTGGTTGGATTTTTTTTTTTTTTAATTTCGTTGGTTGGATTTTTTTGTTGTGTGGTATTTTGGGTTTTTTTGTTATGCATATTTTACCTGGGAAGTCTTTATTGTTTTGGAATTAATCAAGAAATGGGCAGATGTGTAGTACGTGGCTGAGGCATTAGACTAGATTCTACCTTCTTATGTCATAGTAAAACAATCACCATTAAACCTGTCTGTTCTTGTACTTTCAAATTCTAAAATAAATCATATAGTGATTTTCTGACACATGTATGGTGTTGACATGTTTATGTTCATCTGGAAAAAGTAGATTAAAGTTATAGTTAAATGCATGGAAATGTGTATAGTGCTGAAAAGCATAAATCCTGCCCTCAAATGTTGGGAAAATCCGTGTCAATACCTTCACTAATATTTTATGCACTTATTAAAAAAAAAACCTTATTCATATCTCTTGTATTCTATTTTGTTGGGGTTTTGTGAGGGGTTTGCTGTTGGGTCAGGGCCAAACCACACACCCACTCACCCAGTGCCCCCCACCTGAGGTTAGGGGATTGAATTAAAGGGGTAAAGGGAAAAAGGACTTGTGTTGAGATAAGAACAATTTAATAACTAAGCTACAATACTATTGAAAATAGTACTGTATACAAATGAGTAATACACAGTGATACTGTCCTCCCCAACCTGATGACCAAGGCTCAGCCTGTTCCCGGATGATGATCCCAGAGCAGGGAGAGTCCTGAAACCACACTCGCAGAACGGAGATAACAGTCCGAGTGTCCCAGACTGAGAGCTGACAGGGGTTTGGAGGGGGAGGCCTTGGGAGAGCGGCCACCGGGAGCAAGATGACCCGGAGCAAAAGAGATCCGGAACCAAAAGGGACGATCTTCCGGAGGGCATGACGTGTATGTTACGGAATAGATTATTGGCTACTTTGAGTCTCAATCCTGAACCTAAGATCACGTCCTGGGCTAGTAACTGGGGCTGTGCTCCCTCCCAGCTTCTCCTGTTTACAGACAGCCAAGAGAAGCTGAAAGACCTTGGCAGCCACATAAACATCACTTTGTATCAGCTTCCTTCTGAGCACAAATCCAAAACACAGCCTTTTGCTAGCTATTGTGAAGAAAGTTAACGCTGTCTCAGCTTAACCCAGAACAGGTTTACTAAAAGTTAGTAAAAAGTAGTAGTTCTTTTTACCAAACAGTGCAAGATTTTTGGCACAATTTCATATGCCAGTCTATATGTATTCTATTTACAAAACAAATAACCTCATAACATCATAATGTTTCTCATAATCCACAGGACTAAGTATAACATATAATTAAACTTTGCAATTTTTTTGTTATTTGGTGCCATTATATGTATCTGTATTTTCAGTGTCATCAATATGCCTTGATGACAAATACTAAAACCTGTTAAAGTCATTAAATTTGTATTAAGGTACTAAATTTAATAGATTAGGTTGGGGTTTTTTTTAGATGTTGGAGGCTTCATACCTTTTCTCATCATTAGGTGTGAGTTACTGTCTCAGTGAAGAGACTTATATTAAGGTTTTAACTTCCTCTTCTTCCTTTATGCTGGCAGTGACTGTATCTTTTAAATACTTGGCATTAGTTCCCTGAAGACTGAGTACATTTCTGAAATGTGCTGCTGTAAGGATGTAAAGGTATTTTGCAGTTGCATAAGGGAGCCTGTGGAAATCAGCTCATTGGAGTTACTTTTATTCTTTGAAGTGAAATCAGAATCTGATCTTAGATGGTTTAGGTGGGGAGTTCTGTACTGATTGTTTCAGAGAAAGTTATATTTTTAGACAACCTAATGTTATTCTCAGAAAGGGCAGGCCTTGCAGGGGAGAACCGGTAAAGTGCTAGGATAACATTTATGCCCAAAATAGGAGGACAAATTAACATCATCACAAGGTTTCAAACTGTTAATCAGGAATGATAACCTTGTACCTTTTATTCTTGGTTCAGAAAGATAGTCCACATGCTGTAGCCTTTCTGTGGCAAATGAGATACAGATGCCCTTTGCTGAAAGGATCCAGTTTTTTATCCAGACTTATCTATGCAGAAGTTTTTGTTAACTTAATAGGAGAAAAAACAAATTATCAATAAGGCATAATTTACTTAGATCCTAACCTTGCTAGGATGTACATTCTGGTAACTTACCTGCTCTGTTAGGTGACTGTTCATACAGTTTATGCTTAGACAGTATGTATTTTGAATATGCATGTGAATGTAGCTACAAAACCTTAGTCAAAATATGCTGCAGTATGAGCCCTTCAAGGTGACTTTCTTTCACGCTTTGGTGCTTCTTGCATTTCCATTCGTCTGTGTGCCATATCTCACTTCATATCCAGCTGGATTACACAGAAATTGATCGTGATTTTTAAGATAGAGACAAAACTCCCAGGAGATCGCCTTTATGCAAATCACATTCTCTAGAGGAGTGACTAGATGCTTAGAATAAAGGAAAAGTGGATAATTACCTGTTGGGTGGTAAATAATCATATGCTTAAAAGAAGACAGAAAAATAAGCACTGCATGTGTTTGTCTTTGATATCTTTTTCTTTGATATAATTTAGAATTCATGGTATGGTACTTAATATTTAGAGATAAAATGTCATTTTTTCAGATAGAAGTAGACTTTAATCTGTTTATATTTTCATGCTTTATTGCTCATCCTTCATTTGTTTTCCCAGACTGTATGTTATATCTCTGTAAATATGCTTTTTTATTTGGTTGTTTTTTTTGGAGGTGGTGGTGTTTGGCCTTTTTTTTAAGAAAAATATATGTATTTCAAACTTAAAGCAGTATGTGACTGGAAGATCTTGCTGGGTAGACAACAGTTGTTCTGGTATGGGTTTATTGTGGTTTGTTTTGGTTTTTTTTTAAAGGCAAAGCCACTCACAAAAATATTTGATTTTGAAAGCTTAAGAAAAATTTTAATTAACTATCAAATTTTAAATACTATATATACACACTGACTCTACTTTTAATGACAAAATGAAAAAGATTAAAATTACTTCAGATTTCTCTCCTGTTATAATGAGACTATAAGGCAATTTGTGTACATAAATTGTACATGTAATTCTTGATTGATAGAATTTATAAATTGAGGCACTGTTTCAAATAGATGCTTTAGAGCATATATGTAAATTTTATCCTCAAAGGAAACACTGACTCTTTCCACAGACCATTTTTCAAGTGTAATGTGCATGTGTGTGAGGAGTAGCAGAATTACAAGGTGCAAATAGAAGTGAAATGTGTGAGTTGACTGATTTTTAGCAGTTTGGGGTGAAAAATACAGGCCTGAGTCCTGGCAAATGTTAACAGTTGATTAATATTTGTCTATATCTCCATATATATGCCTAATACATGTGTATATGCATATATATATATATATTTATTCCTAGTTTGACTACTTTAATTTTAGGAGAGTTGTTCCTACGCTTCAAATTAAGCAAACATTAAGTTTTTTTCAGGATCAGAACCCTGTCTACTTCTAACAGGAGCTTATTAATAAAATATTTATGAAAACAAATTCCAGTCACCTGTATAAGTTCTAAAAAAAAAATAATCTTTGAAGCTGTAAGAATTGCACTGTTGTTTTTTACTGTTTGTTGTTATGCCACTATTCCTAGCTGCTTGTTTCATTTGTTTACTTAATGACAACTACGAAGACCTAGCTAGTATGAATTCATGCTTAAGCCAGTTCTACAGAATTTTCTTGTGAATGTGAATAAGTACCTGCAAAAAGGGAAAAACAGGTACCATAAATAAAGGTAATTTTTCTTTAGAATTTGTCAAGATTTCCATGCACCCTCCCCCCCCAAATAATTATCAATCTCTTCTGATATTGAGATAAATCCTGACATCCAGGATAAATAAGGTTCCTTTTGACAGGTTTCATGAACACACTAATGATTAAGTAAATAAGCTTTTTAGTTCTTAGATTAACAAACTTAATACATTTACAAATGAGAACAATATTATGGAACCACAGAATGACTGAGCCTGTCAGGGACTGCTGGAGGTCGTTTGGTTCTATACTCTTACACAAGCAGGGCCACCTAGAGCAGGTTGCCTGGGACCATGCCCAGACAGCTTTAGAATATCTCCAAGGATGGAGACTCCACCACCTTTTTGCTGAGCGATCTACTCCAGTACTCAGTCACCCTCACAGGTAAAGTGTTCCCTGCTGTTCAGAGGGACTGTCCTGCATTTCAGTCTGTTCCCATTTCTTCTTGTCCTGTCACTGAATACCACTGAAAAAGGGCCTGGCTCTGTCCTCTTTACACTCTCCCATCAGGTATTTATATGCACTGATGAGATCCCCCCGGAGCCTTCCGTTCTCCAGGCTGAACAGTCCCGGCTCTTTCAGCCTTTCCTTATGGGAGAAGTACCTTTAATCTTCTGGGAGTATGAAGGTCCCTTAATCATTTTAGTGGCCCTTTACTGGACTCTTCAGTAGCTCCATATTTCTCTTGTGCTGGAGAGCACAGGACTGCACCCAGCACTCGAGATGTGGCCTTAGCAGTGCTGAGTAGATGGGAAGGATCACCTCCCTTGATCTGGTGGCAATACCTTGCCTAATGCAGCCCAAGATACAATTCACCTTCTTTGAGGTAAGGGCACATTGCTGGTTCATGTTCGAATTGTTCACCAGGACCCCCAATATGTGTCTAGAACTTAAAAATATAAGCAGATTCGAATTTCCTATATATTTTTGCTAAAACATTGGTGAGACTTAACTATAATTTTTCCTTGGAAAAAAAAATATAATTAATTTGGTAGTTAGTTAAAAGCTGTCTAGTTGTTTCTTTTGATTTCATGGCTCTGCTGTTACATTTTGTCTTTGCAGTTATTCTGGTTCTGTACTGAAATATTAACTAGGTGGTTGTGTCAAAATCCAGGTCTGGCATACAGTAGAATTGCATGTGTCTGTGTTAGTCAGCCCACTGTTGACACATACCATGTAATTTTTCTTGTAGAAACTCAAAAGTTCTTTGAGCACCAGTCAAAAAAAGTTATTAGTCCTCATTTCTCCAGTTTAAGCTTCACCTTCTGATATTTTATGTGTTCTGTACATACCTCTTGCCACCATTCATTGCCCCTCTGTGTAGGATTCTGTAAAAGTTTTTTGCATGCTAAACCTGTAGTCTTACAAATGTTTTTACTGGGGGAAACATGGTATTTAAAAATAAGGAAAATACAGTTCCTCCTTTCTGGATCTCCATTGATTTATCTAAAAGGATGCAGCCTTGAAGTCTGTCTCCAGTGTGTTTTTCTTTTCTGCAGTAGTTATCACTTCGTTTCCTATGAAGGAGTAAAGATATGATAAGATAAAAGAAATGAAGCTCTAAGTTATCTTTTTAATCCTTATTCCTGAGATTGCTTTTAAAGAAGGTGTTTTCTCCTGTCTCAAGGGGTGCTCCAGTGTAACTTCTACTAAAATTTTAGAAAACATGGTGTTTTTAGAGATTGCAAAAATAATACTAGCACAAAAAGTAGTATCACAGTTGACAGTTATGCAGAACGATACAAATGTAATAATTTTATTCAAACCTTAGTCCTTTAAAGAGAAAAAGCATAATATCTCCACCGTTTTTTGCTGGCAGTTTCTTATGTAAACTTAGTCTTTTACCCTTCTATCTTAAGATTCAGCTAAAGTAATATTTTGCCACTAAAAAGGTCATCTGTTAGTTGATCTGTTGTCTTGTTAGAAGCAGCATTAAGCTTATCCAATGGGGTGTTTTTTTAATATTTCAATAGGAATTTCATGGGTAGCTTATCTACTAATTACATGTATTAACCAAAAAGGGCTGTTGTGTAATGGGAAGGGTTAGGATCCCAGGCATCAAAATTATGTATCAGTGTCTAGCTTTAGAAAGTTGATATACAGCACAACTGTACCCTTTAAAGAAAGGTCTAGTAATATAGAGGAAAGTAAAGGCTGGCAGAAACATAGAATTGAGGGCAAAGCAGGAATTAAAAGACCCCAAGTGAAGAAACTCCTTAATATCTAGAGTCAAACTCTGCCCAGTTTGACACTTTACAGCTATTTTATTTCTTTTCTTATTAAAAATAACTGAGTTTGTTATTTTAAAGGCAGCTATATTTTAGCCACTTCTGCAAGCATAAAGTAGGCTTTTGATGTGTTTTTTTATCAAACTTATATACTGTCAAATTCTTTGTGACTGTTTAAAAACATAATTTACCACTTTGAGCAGAGTTCAACCGTGTTTCATCTGGTTTGTCTTGTTACATGAAGAGGGAGACACCAAAAGAAACTTTCTCACCTGAAAAAAAAGTCTTTTTGCCTTATCAGGAAGGCTTGCCCAAGACTGATAATGTTTTCAAAATTCATAACTTCCCTCTTAAACATTTTGAGCTGAATTATTACAAAGCTATAAAATTATCTTGCTATAAAATTATTTTGTGAAAAGCCATTTGCTAGTTAGTTGTTTGGAATCTAAATAATTTATATTCATCCAATATTTTATATTTAAAATATACAAATACAGTGGGTCATTTTTTTTTATAGAATAGTATTTCTTTGCAGCAATTTCCTAAAATACCTTCAGTCTGTTTAATTAAGTAGAAACCTTTCCTTTATCAAAAGAGTATCATGATATGACAACATCCGTGACTGAAGATGAAAACAGTATCAGAAAAATTACAGGAAGTGTTATTGGAAGGAAAATGCTGTGTTACAATGCAGGAAAAGGCATGCAAAGGAATTTAAAATTGCTAGCAAAACTGATTACTAAAAGTAGTTCAGAAGGGACCAAGAAAATTAACATTATTTTATCATATTTAATCCGTAGAATCTTTTCTTGTGTGTCTCTAAAATTGCAATCTGTCCTGTGTGTGAAGAAATTGCAAATGTAAGCTTTATCTGAAATTTAGAGCTTGATGAAATTGGTTTTGTTTTCTGTTGGGTTCTTCCCTAAGGCATGGTACTTGCTTCCTGCTTTCTCCTATCAGCTGCACCATCATCAAGTGTTGAAAGTTTATCTTTAAGTAATCATAGGAAGATTATTTCAAATTTTAGAACAATGCTTACTTTTAAGGGTCTAGTTCTTTCTAGTTTTGTTTCACCAGGTGTTTTGCAATCTTTCCTGCTTCTTGTTGACTTTGCACTTAATCCTGTATACAAAATGAAGCTTTTTCTTTCTTTCTCTTTCTTTAAAGTTTCTCTTTTAAAAATTCAATTGTGTTTTGAAAAAGCATCTTTAGAGAAAAATTGAGAAGACTTGGTAGAAATAAAGTTTACTTCTGCAGTGCACTTTTTATCATTTCTTTCCTACCTTCACAACAGACAGTGAATTTTTATAAGCATGTTGGGAAAACTGTAGGTGAGTTGGATGTGTCTTGTGTGACAGGAGGGAGTCATCCTTACAAAATGTGGTAAGTTTATTACCTCTTTGATAGAATCATTTCTGTAGTCTAACTAATCAGTATGGGAAGATAGCAGCTCGATATGTAAAACTGATGCTGGTCTTAAAAGTAAAAGCAGGCAGGAGGGAAGCGGGGGGAGCAGCACTAGAGATACAATCAGAGGCTTCAAAAAAAGCTCATCATTGCCCCATCTTCTATAGTGTCATCATGGAGCTGATCCTTGCCGAAAGAGGCATCATCAGCACTGAACGTTTTTATGATTGCTTGTTTCAAATGGTGAGCAAGAGTTCTGAGGGTTTCTTCTGAGGGGTGTTGTGTTTTTCCCTTCCTGCTAACACGCTGAGCAAGCTGGCTTACTAATGATCCTTCCCTTTATGGTGAGTTCAAAAGTTACAGGAATTTGCCAGATGTGTTTGGATGCTGGAGAACAAACAGAACTCCTATATGCATAATATAAGCAGTAAGCAGATTTTCTCTTTCATACGTGCATGCTATTAAACACCAACTGGTTTTGTTTTTTTGAAATTATCTTTTCTGAGATTTCCTTTGTGTTTTGAAGCAAACGTCCCTGCCAGCTAATGATGTCCAGCATTTTAAAACTTTGGCTGTTACAAGAGGTCATAAGGATTTCATAGCTCTTTTAGAAATCCATGAGAGAGACTAAAGAAGCAACCTGTGAGTGGAAGTGCCTGGGGTTTGTATCAGTATGTTGCAAATGGTCCACCAGATTTGACAAAGATTTAGCAAAACTGACAAAATCCTTTATTGACTGTAATAAGTGTTGTATTTTGTCATCAGTCTTTTAAGAGGGTGTGTTGAGTTGTACTGTTAGCTGATGATACTTGGGTTAAAAGGTCAAGAGGCCACTCAACTCCCTTAGGAAAACAGTCATATACAGTTTTAATTGTAAAAAGATATTTTCACTTGTTCACTGAGGTACTCCAAGTTTAAAATGTCAAACTGCTGTATTTAGCTAAATATGTCTGGTGTATGAAATATTTGTGACACTACTTTCCCCTTATGTCAGAATTTGTGGATTCCTAACCCAAGTAATGTAGACAAATTGTTCATGTAGATTTTACAAATACATTTTCTGGCAAGCTTTCTGATCAGTGCATGGGATAGATTTCAGTCTGAAATTCATATTTTAAACTATGTTCTTCAGTAACTCTTCGTTTTTCAGGTATTAATCAGTTTTTGAGCATTTAATTAGAAATTTTGTGTTTACTATGAAATAGGTATGTTGGCTCCCTGTATTTGGAGGTGCTGTCTTTCACTGTGTCAGGAAAAGCTGTCTTTATGTGTTAGGTCTGCCTTTTTTTTAAGCTTGCCTTGATTCCAGGGAGTAAATAGAAGACTGAATTGATTGAATGGAATAAGTTTTGGCGTGCAGGAATCATTAATAAATAATATAGTATTGTAGCAAAAAAAGGGGCAAAAGAGCATAAGTTGAACCAGGAGGGTTACCACATAACCCATCAGATTAATTCAATTAAAGACTGAATATATTTGGTAATTTTCTTATTATGAGGCTTTATCCTTGCTAGAGGAAAATATGTATCAGGGTGCCGTGTGTGTTGTGGTGTTTTCCAAAGCTGACAGGGAGAAAATGGAATTAAATGTTTTTGAAAGCTTTGGGTTTCCAAGACCATTACATAGAAAATAATTATATTGTTCTTAGAAACCTTGAGATTGTATCTTCATTAATTCATGAGAAATCACAAGTTTCCTGTCTGTTATCTTTTTATATTCTTCTCCTTATTGACAGTGAAACAGCAAATAAGCAGTGAGAGATCTCAACTTCAGAGGAAAAAAAAGCAAATTGGTCTTTGAATAATAAATTCCTTCATGTTAGGCATGTAGTTACTACTTTTTCAGTCTTAGAGGCCAGATTCTTTTAAAGTATAATCATAACAAATATGTGAATAAATTGCTTTCACCTCTGTAGTAGCTAATAATCCCCCCTTAACACCATGACAGCACTTAAATCTAGAATAGGTTTGAAAGAAGAAAATAAAATTGTGGTTTTTCCACCTTGAGAGATTTGGATAGGCTTTCCCAACGCATGAAGGTATTTTTCTGTTGATTGCTTTGTGCCTGTTTTGCTGCTGTGAATAATACTGTGTTCTAATAGATCTTGGGGGTCAAATCCCTACAGACAAAAGAACATGAGCAAACTCTCAGCAAGTAGTAAATTCAGTTGCTGAATTACTGTATTACTGTACTACTACATGTGTCTTGATTTCATCTAAGCAGTTGTGTTTTGCTGTGTTCAGAGGTGTAAATATACTTGGTTTCCTGTGTAGGATGTTCTTAGCATTTGCCAAAGACCATTGAGCTGTATAGAGAGTACTCTGTTAATTTCTTCAGGTTTGGGCTGAAAACTCTAGATCCTCCAGTACCTAGGGTTTCTTTTCTAGCACTTGCTTTTGCGATCATTAGCATTTGGTGTCTGTTCTGTTCCTTACAGAGAGAAACACCAAAAAAAATATTTTTTTCTCTTTTTTTAATGTGAACTGAGAAAAATGTAGTGACTCTTTTTTTTTAACCTGTGTTTTGAGCAGACTCTTAGTTAGTTGGATATTATTAGTTCGAAAGTGTGAATTCTAGTTTTGTGACTTTTTGGTTTATCATAGCACCGTTTTTCTTAAAAAAAAAAAAAAAAAAACAAAAAACAAAAAACTGAGTTAATAGTGCATAATCAGTCCAGTATTGATTTCTAATCAGTGGTTATTTCCACCTGGTGCAGCAGATTTTCTTTTATCATTATCTATATATATTATTGGAAAAAACCTATTGTGTTTCATCTCAAGATGTAAATTACTGAAATAGCAAGCTTAAATACTAATAAATATTAGTAATTAACATTATACAAACAGGATGCATTGCTCTTGGCAAACAACTGGGATGGAAACATCCCTGCCTAGAAGAGGTTATAGCCAACAAAGTACAAAATGGGTATGATCTGTATAGAAAAAACTGATAAGTTTATAAATACATGTGTTTGCATGTAGCTAAAATTTATGTAGCTATACATGTATAAAAAACTTGACATCCTTTTTATAATCTTGCAAAACTTATTTTTGTCTTAACTACTTGTACATATTTACTAGTTATAGTTAAACAATTTTAGTTATACAGTTTTTCTTACTGTATTTATAGCTATGTTTGTGGCAGCGATGTAGTTTTTCCCAAGGAAGAAGTAGATAGAGAAGTAGAAACAACTGTCTTGAATGTGGTGGTTCTCCTTGTCGTACCTAAAAAGAGAATGCATGTGTGTATATATATATATATTTAAAAATATTGTTTCTCCAAATGCATTTTCACATGCAGTCAACATGCTTTTTGATAAATGGTCTTGTCTTTCAGCATTTTATCTTATTCTCTGCATCTTTGCATGTATTTGCTAGTATGGTTTCATGCATTATATTTAGTTTTCCAGTGAATACTAGTGGCATGATATAATCACTTAATAATTATGAATAAGCAAAGGTAAATAGTGACTCCCTTGGAGGGTCTGTTTATAAACTTGTTTGCTATTAATGGTTCCATGGTTTCTGTACAAATGTTATAAACCTTAAATTCAATGATTTCAATTCATGGATAGAGATTTTGAGAGATCCTTATTTGGACAGTTCCATTGTAGCCTTTGTCTCTGCCTTTCTTCAAACCACCCTCTTTCCCTTTTTGTTTCCCTCACTTGCAGCTCAGACTCATTCTTTCCTCCATTCCATGCTAAATGAATTGCACACCTTCAGAATAATGTTTTTGTGCAGTCCTCCCAATTTCGAAATCAATACTGCCATACATATATGAAATGGTAGCACCCAATTAAAGGATATAAATTCCGAAACGTTATCTTTACCTCATTTTGTCCCCATATGTTTAGTTTTCTCCTTTGTTTCTTTTAGTCTATTCTTTGGAGTCTTCTCACAGTACCAAGAATTAACTCTCATATCTTTGAGTTTTTACAGTTTACATTCCCACCTACAGTATCTATGGGGCTGGAGCCTGGATGGCAACAGACTGACTTAGTTCTGTGTTCTGTACTTATGACTAGATGTAGTCACTACACAAAGTTACTAAAACTAGGCAAAGCCTCTATTTTCCATCAGTGACATGCATGTCACAGCACCTGTGTGGAGAACTGCATATGCTCTGGTCTTGCCCTGAGCTACGTGAAGACCTTGGAGCTATGGGTGCCGCCTATCTCCTGTACTCCACTGTACCCTGTGCAAAATCCATACATAAGAAATCTGACAGGCTGCCTTTCTCCTGGAAAATCAGTACATGGCAAAAACTGCTTAAATTGCATCTCAAATCAGAAGATACTGCATCTAGTGTATCCTGTCAGCCACACCTTCTGGGATCTTTATTCCACCAGAGGATTTCTTCAGGAGGAGTTTCTGCTGCCCTGATCCAATTGGGGTGTTGGAGCTAAAGCCAGTTGCTACAATGGAGACAAAGATATTCCATGAACCATACAGGCTCACCCAACAGGCAATAAATATCAGCTACATGACGGTCCCTTGGGACTCCTCCATCATTTGAGAAGTTTCCTTTGGTCTCTCTTCCTATCATGGATAGCTGCTGTAGCCACTGCTTTGCCTAGCCAGGTGATAGTGGTCTTACACTAGTGTTTACAAAGGCTCTTTACTGTTGATTCACTTTTTTTTCTCTTAAACTGGCCTAACTTATTGTGATGTCACCACTTGCTTTTTTCTTTCTTTTCAGTATTTATGAAATAATTTTTTCACTTCTGAATTTGTGACTTTATACAATGTGTTAATTAAGGAAAGAGCGGATCTTGGATCAGTGCTGTAGTAAGAAAGCTTACCAGCCAACGGTTTGAAACAATATATTAAATCCTAGAGCAACACAATTCATTAGATAATTTAATTAGATCTTTTCAATACTGCCATCTGTTAGTGCTGTCTTTAAGTTAATTTCAATGGTTATGATTTCTTTGATTTGTGGAAATTCTTTAGATGTTCTGACATTATAATCATATAGTGTTGCCAGAAGGATCAACAGGTTTTGTGTCGGGAACTAAGCTACAGAGAATTAGGTAGGATTGACCCTCTCCGTATAGGGAGAGGGACTTCTGGGTCCACACCCATGTGAGTAAGAGATGATGTTGTACAAGTGTTGGACATGGGTGGTTTAGCTCTCAAGAGAAAGGCAACCAGTCTTGGGAGTGGTGCTTTGCAGGAGGCTGCTTTGAACAGCCCAGTGAAGAACTGTCTAGGATTTTGCTGTCTGAATTTAGTGAATTGGACAAAACTTTTAGCACAACCTCAATTTTAAGTCTAGTCTGTTGCAGATAAAGGTCCCCTAAGGTGGGATGGAAAAATTCAGTGTTCAGTAGCAGATTGAAAGAGATATTGATTTAAGCTCTATACTTCAGAAGTGAAATGTTACAGCAGTCAGGCTCAGGATGGCCTCAGAGTAGACATTTCTGCAGGCAAGTCCAAACTCTGCCCTATCCACACAACTGATACCGTTAAGAATCACCTTGCTCTCTTCAGCCCACTACTCACTTGCTGTTAGTTTGTGTCAGTTATGTTCATTTATCTGCAGCTGCCTTTGCTCTGCTTCAAGGCTACCCTGAGGCATCCTGCTTCCCACCCATGTCATGATACCATGATGCAGCTTTAAAGTGGGAAGTCTTGAGGTGTCCTGGAACACAGCAAAGAGATCTGTAGCTGGTTGAATAAAACAAACACCGTTCAAATTTCCCAAACCTTGGTGCCTTGGGCAAACACCATTTGCTTTTCCATTATTCCGCTTCAGGGCCTGCTTTGAAGGAAACAGTGCTGTGCCAGGCATTGACTTAGGACCAGCGATGGTACTGCATGTGTTGGCAGATCTGAAGATTTTTTTCAGTGATTAGAGGCTTGATCTTGAACTTAAAGTGTTTCAGGGGCTGAGCATGTGCATAAGTCAGTGAAAACATTTGTAATTGAGACAATAGTAGCAATTTGGAGTAATGTGTTTTAATATAATTTGAAAAGTAGAGGCAGTAGGTGCATGTTTTGTTTATCTACACCACTGACCAAAAGACCTTAGTACCTGGAGCATGGGTTTTGGGTGGGATTTTTTTGAACCTGTACTGTCGAATATTAAAAGGAAGGTATTCTACAATATCCAAAATAAAGGACATTAAAAGCCAAAACAACAACAACAAAATCTCCCTGTGCTCTGATAGGGAGTTGCAATATGTGAGGCTGAAAGTGTGTGCACATTGCTATAACCATGTCTGGACGTACCTGGGGATAGGTGTCGAAGTGCACCTTTCAGATGCAAACAAAAAGTGTGTATAGTAAACTCACTGAAATTACAGTGTAGCTAATTAAAAATTATTTACAGGCCTTTGCCAGCTGCAAAATTACATAATTTATCATAAGCTGCAGAATCCAGCTAAGAAACAGTAAACATTTGGGTAGTTGACCCATCTCGAGTCTACCTTTCATTGTATTGCTTGACTTCAACTTGAAAGTACAAACTGAAGAACTGACATACCAGTAAGCTGATTAAGGTGCTGACAGCCACTAGAACGTATTATATGGCCGTTCCACTGCTGCTTGCAGCTTTGTGCTTTTCTCACACTGACGCACGCTGCATCCATGTTAGCTGAATCGGTGAGTGAAATCAACTCAAAACAAAAAAGAAGGAAGAAAACAATAGAGAAAGGGAAAAAAAGATGTGAGGAGGAAGTTTTTATTGTTTTAGGTTCTAGAACTGGGGCCAGATCAGGAAAGGTCCAGTGCTGTTGCCGAGGAGAGAAGCATATGGGAAAACTGAGATTGCCTTTTGAGTAGCAGCTTGCATATTTGCCAGCATCAATGCACTGTGAATCGTGTTCTAGATTGCTTTAACTGTATTGGGTGTGTTTACAGCATAGCCACAATGCTGGCTGCAGTGGACACATGCAGATAAATGACAATTTGAGCAAAAAGCTCAGATTTCAATTCAGTTCATTTTCCAGCACTTTTTTAAAGAGTCAATTTTTTTTACTGGTTAGTGACTTGAACTGACAACACTCTGGGTTTACATTTACTATGCTTAACACACATTAATTCTTCATTTCTGCTGTCCTGAAAAAGAAAATATATTTTGCCCTTATCACTAAGCACTGTACCACTGATATTCCCAGAAAGAAGCTGAATTTTATTCTTCCAATTACAAAGTCTGCAGGCAAAGAATTTAGTTTTTAATTAAATGGTACATGGGGTTGTATAGTGCGAACAGTAACCCTGAGTGCTATTTTATATCACAGTGAAAGATTTCTTCAGAGTACAAGAAATTTTGTCAATTATCTCATGTATGTTGGTAATACTGGATTCCCTGGTAAGCCAGAGTAAACAGAGAGGATGTAAAAACAACTGCAGAAGAGATCTCAGTATGAAATATGACCATAGCATTTCATCAGAATCACCATTTACTTTCAGCATTAGGGTCCACAGTAGGTAAACTTACCATCTGTAAATTAAAAGTTAATCTGTGGAAAATTGTGGTTAAGGTGCATGAATTCTTTATTTGCATTTTTAAATGAGGAAAGAGAAGAATAAATGGCACATTTCAGATATTCTAGAAGGACATACAGTTAATTCTTATCCTATTTTTTTAATCATACTCTTTTCCCCAAATAAATTTGATTTTACTAGTCAAGGCTTTGTGCCAAATAATATTGTAAAAATGATCCCATTTTTTTTCACAGCTATTTATTATCTGAAGCGTCTATGGGCTTTTACTAGAGTTATGCATGTTTAGCACTCCAGAAATCAGGTCCATAATAGCTGCATCCCTCTGTACTGCTGATATTATTTTTAAAAAAACCTTTGAGAGACATTGTCTAAAAGGAAATTACAAATTCAAACTCTTATGAGAAAAATGCCACCAGTTATAATTCTTTCTCGGTAATACCAGTCACAGCAATATTAATTTTTATTTGCTGCATTCTGTATACACACGTGTAAAAATATATACAAAGATGCCTGACTCAAGCTGTGCAAATAATGGATTTTTGATCCAGCTCCCAAACAATGCAAAAGGCCCAGAGAACCCTCAAATGATTTATTCTTACTGAGCCCAATTTTTTTCTTTCAAAATTCATGATGAATGGATAAGTAGAAAAAAGGTCTTGTGTGGTAAGAAGTGTCTTTTAATTTAAAAAGTAATATGTGTGAGGGAAGTGTTAGTTGTCTATAATTTAGAGAAGATGGATGTTGTTTCTGAAAGTAACAGGATAGAAGGTTTTAAAAGAGAGAAAAATGCAGTTACAAATCAATCCGTTTTAATGAAATAAATAATTGGGAAAAAACCTCAACTGTTCTACATTGTTGGAAAACAGAGACATGAATAACAGCTGGAATAGCTTTATCAAGAATGATGCATACCCAACCAAGTGGTGAATTTGTTACAGAATGATGTGCTTTGTGGATTGAAACATGATGGTGGATGTCACACATCCTGAATTTATTAAAGCTGTTGACACTGCCTCAGATGAGATTCTTATAAGCAAGCTAGGAGATGGTAGTTTAGATAAAACCAGGGTGTAAGGTAGGTGCGAAACTGTTTTGGAGACAAGATTTTTTCAGAAAGGTTAGATACTATCTAACTAGAAGGCAGGTACTATCTGCCTTTAGAAGGGATGTAGGTTACTAGATTGACTTCTAATAATCCCTTCTGGTCCAATTTTCTATTTGTGTATAGGTCTGTCATTTGGTGATAATATTTCTAATAAAAAGCAAAACCTGTAAATGCATTTGAATGACAAAAGATATTCCAGTGTTCTCTGCTAACTGAAGAGAATGGGAAGTTTTTTTTTTTTCCAGTTCTAAGGGTAAATGTGACCATAATTAATCAAATTGTAATCTCCATTCATTTTCCACCTGTACTGCAAACAGGTTCATTGGCAGTTATTGCAGTTTAAGTTTTTCCTCTGTAAGGCTAACATTGCAGAAAGATAGGTCAAACCACTGAATTCAAGGGGAAACACAAGCCAAACTTCGTAACAGAAAGTTATTACTTTTCCATTTCACCAATGATAAGTGTACCTCAATAGCAAATGCAATAGATAAACTTGATAGACTATTTTATGTGTACCTATATAGTTTCCTAGATAAACATCACTGAATTTAGTTTTTATAGTGTCTTTTTTCCTTAGCTTTTGATACAGTTAATAATTTTGGTAATTACTTGAGTGTGCTTAACTGTTAGCTATTTTTAGCTTCCAGACATGTTTGGCAGTGTGGAAGTTGTAAGATATTTAGCTATGGCCTTCAGTTTTCTCTTTACTCTTTAATTTCCTTAGTATTTATAATTAGTATGTATGTTTCTGTGTATGTACATTCCCAACTGCAGTGTATTTTGGTATTATAGAAAACAAATTTTTACTTTTACAGATATTTTTTCTTCTATACATTGTTTTGTATTGTCAATTGTCATTCTGTAATGAGACTCAATGAATCCGATGGAAATTCCCAAATCATGTTGAATTTTCTTAAGAGTTGAATTGCGAATTCTTCATAAGGTGTTATTATTTGTATTAGAATAGAAAGGGAAAGGCATGCATTGCACAGTATTAATTTTTTTAAATTGAGAACAGTGGTAATTTAGCTCTGTTGTTATTCTGTACTTGTTTTTAATAGTTTTATTACGTTCTTCATAGTTTTTCTAAATATTTTAGTTTTTAATTGAAGGTATATCTCATAAATACTGAGTTCTTGCCTGATACATCAATTGCCTTATAGACTGTAATCCTGACCATGAGATAAGCGTCTAAAACAGTAAACTATATGAAAAAATAGAATGATGGAAAAGCAATTACTTTCATACCTGTATAATGTCATGGCTAGCACATTCCACCTTATGGCCTGTGCATCACACTCCCCTCTTGTCTGAAAAACATTAAAAAGAAATCTAGATGAGCAGCAGTGTTTAATTTTCCCCATGCAAAGTTTTAGACTTCTTCACAAAGAGGTTCAGCTGCTGAGAGTAAGAAGGGAATATTAGATTTTTGATTGTCTGTTCCAAACACCAGAGGCCCAGGATTCCATTTAGTGACCTTTCTGAACTTCCTCATGTGAAAGGTGTTCAGGCTCTCCCTCGTGGCTGAAATGCACTTTTCACCGTGCTCAGAGTTTATTTTCAGGGTTTTAATAGAGCAAGTGCCAGACATGGGATTGTTTTCCAGATCTATTTCATTTCAAATTTATTTGTCCAGTTATAGTTTAATCTCTTCCCTTACATGAGCAGGTAGAATTTGCTGCATACCATCATCAAACTGTTTGATGATTTGCACTTTGGGCTCCAAAACCAAAGTCCTAGAAGCTATTTCTAAAAGGACAATGTACTAAGGAATTTAATTTAAACTTCACGTAAGGCCACTACAGCATAAGCTGTGGGATTTTGTCCTTAGTAATTGCAACTTTCCTTATCAATTTCTTAAGTTTTTCACCTCTTTGGTTCCTAAGCTATGTACAAAGAATTCTTGTAGAATTCTTAATTGGTTCCAGTTCCTGTCAAAACAGTTGAACATCTTTTTAAATGATAATTTTCTGTTCTGGAGGTGGAGATTCTAAAACCAACTATGATTCTCACCCAGAATAAAATATTTAGGACACATTTTAATGATATAATCAACCTAATTTTATAAGTACTATTATATTATGTCTGTTTTTGCTGTTTATTTCACTTGAAGCAAACACTTCCTACTGCCAACTGAATCTCTGTCCTGAAGTTTGCGTAATCTATCAAAATATTTAGGCAGGACTTTGTCATCTTAGGTTGATACTCTTAACAAACACCATTCATATGTCTCATAAGTGTATATATTTAATTTGTATCATTAAAGAGTGGAGCTGGTTACTTTGAGGAGTGGCTGAGAACTTGTGCATGCAATCCGTGCCAGGGTCAAAAATCATAAAAACACCTCACATCCTTCTCAGCAGGAAACCCTTTCTGGTTGAGAATGGTGTTTAATTTTTGTCAGTAGGCTATATTACTGTTTTAGTATGAAATAATCTTAGACTCATGTATTTTAAGATATTGTGAACTTCGTATTTTTAGGGGTATTTTAATTTTGTTGTCACCATTGTTGCGCACCAACCTTTTTCACTTTCCGATAGCAAGTCCACCAAGTTATATGCTAAGATAGTGCTTTGTAGGCTGGGCTAAGCATGCATAAATTGTACAAGACAAATGGCTTAAGTGCAGAGTTCTGACATGCTAAAATGAACTGTTATTGTAATTTTGTTCATTTACCTTAATTAAAAATTTACAAAGCCTTTGTGAGCTATTTAGGCTGTTGGTAATAGGTATACAAGGGTGCTTGTGAGAGATGAGGAAGTTTGCTGTACGCAAGTCTAATAAACAATATGAAGCATGTATTCAGATGGATTCATCAATTCATGTATGTGTGGTAGAGTTTGCTCACAGAAAGAGGGCTTCAGGCATCAATCCAGGATCAAGGAAACTGTTGTAAAACTGTTGTGCAAAAATGGAAGATGAGGTTTCATATGAACTGAAACTCTGTTCTGCTGAATCACAAATTCCAATGGATTAACTGTCTGGCTTTTTTCCCTGTGAAGTGCACTGTGAGGCAAGAGAACTTTTTTTGGAGCATCTAATCCTCGAAGGTTAAATTATTTTTGTACTCTGTTCATACATAACACATAAGACAGAGGGCTCTGTTTAATACAGAGCTTCATCCCTGAAGAATTTGTCATGCATATTGAAAATTTGTCAT
Source organism: Pterocles orientalis (assembly GCA_011057875.1). Classification (NCBI taxonomy): domain Eukaryota; kingdom Metazoa; phylum Chordata; class Aves; order Pterocliformes; family Pteroclidae; genus Pterocles; species Pterocles orientalis. The sequence continues at coordinate 105,620 of WKFP01013974.1, read as the reverse complement.
GATATTAAAAAAATATCATCTTTCCTCTGATAAAATATTCTGAATGCTTTCTGAATGCATTGTGTTGCATTTTAGTTAATTAATTAAGTCTGTTCTGCTATTATGAAAACTATTATGTGACTGAAATACATTCTGCAAAAATGAATATATAGTGCCAAGGCTAACATGAGTAACATTGCATTCTTACTAAAAGATTATCAACATAATAAATATGCTTGCTTTCATTTTTAAAGATTTCCAATGTCTACTAATTTTGTTATGGCTAAATAGCAAAGGTTTGGTTTGCTGGTAGTTCCTGTAGCATTAAAACTCTGAAACCAAATTGATCACTTGCTTCCCTACTAAACACTGGGAGCTGTGAAAGGTAACAGTAAATCCAGATGTTGAGTGAACCTGATCTTACTGGGACAGTAAGGTTTACAGATTACAGAATGTAATATTATTTAAATATATATATATATGTGACATAGCTGCTTTTGCTTTCTGCTGTGGCATTTTCAAGAAATTTTGAAGTTTAATGGGTGTTAGAGCTGGTGAAGAATACAAAAGGAAGGAGAAGGATTTGATATCCAGCTGTGCCAGCAGAGCATCAATTTGCCATTTAAAGAAGTTCTTTTGACCTTCCCGTGGATTGTTGTGTGCAGAAATTAAGCTTATACCTGCACTTCATAATAATCAGGCTTATTCATTGAGAGGCATATTGAAGCCTTTTGGTTTCTGGGGCAGGGCATCAACATCTCTCCTTTCCTAGTGTGTCCAGGGAAAGAGGTAAATAAGGTGTATATTTCTCTGTTCCTACCAACCAGTGTTGTCTGCTTAGGGGTTGACCCTGCGGTGCACTGCTTTTCTTCTCAGAATAGATGAGACTAGTGATAGAAAAGCAAAGGCAATTTTACTCTTTGTTATCTGTTTAGGCTTTAAGGTCTCTGAACCAAATTCTCTATTGTTCTGCTATTGCTTATGGAATTTATTTCATATCATGAAGTTTGTATGTGCTAGTACTATATAGATCTATTCTTTGGGGAAGTATGTAGGAATATCTGAAAGGGCATAACAAAGAAAAGCCTCAGTATAACAGCTGATATAGTAGGAGTGCTGCATCACTACTTTTTCTGGTTAAAACATGTATTATTTTTTTTATTTGCCCTTACTTTTAGTTAGAAAAGAAATAAAGTTCTCTGTTCTTCTCCCTTCACCCAGCCTTTTCTCTGTTTGAGCTCTATTACTCGTATTAAGGGGTTAGAAGTGTACCATTACAGACACAAAACACAATCACGGTGCATGCTACTCAATACGAAGTGAAAATTAGCAACTTGCAGCTGTACCCTGTGGAAAAAGTATAGATTGTGTATCTGAGGGCTGTATGCCCTTTCTACAGTCCACTGTGAGTTTTGTTTGGTTTTTTTATACTGTCCTGTTGAGTAGTTCAAGACCAAATAAGATTTCCTCTTGGCTTTCTTTCCCTAAGGCTAAACAAGCCCAGTCCTCTCAGCCTCTGCTTGTATGTTGTGCTCCAGCCATCTAATCATCTTTATGACTCTCTGCTGGACTTACAGCTAGCAAGTAGAAAACCAGAGGCTACTCCCAGTAGAAAATGGAAAAACAGAAAATCTTTTTGTAGATTAACTCAATAAGAACGTTTTAATGTTGCATATTGGGGCAAGTAGAATTACCTGTTGAATGCCTGAAAGTATTTTCTATAAAATCTCAGCAATTTCAATGGATGTGAATTATGATTATCTCAGGAAAATCTCATGCAAACTGGGTCATATTTTAATCTTTTCAACAATTAATTAATTATGTGCAGAATTAATCAATTTTTCAAACTTCAGATTGTAATAAATGTTTAAATAACGTCCATACTAAAGTTATGCAAGGCAGCTTGTCTTACACGTGGCTAAAAGAACAGTCTCACTGTCTGTTTTGCCCCATCACTGGCATTGTCTCTGAGATAAGGAGCAATGAGAGGAACATACAGTGCAGTGCAGCGAGGAGAGTACATACGGTACTAGCTTCACTTATAGGAGATACAATGAGAAAAATTTGTGGTTAATCAACATGTTGTTACTTAACACTTTTGAACCCAAATAATCCATGACATTTAAAAGATGCAGACCTTCTACAAGTTATGAGTCAGCAAGAATAAGCTGAAGTCTCTGTCTACACTTTTGATTCTTTCTAACTCTAAAATCAATCCAGTGCAGAAAACATTGTTAGCAATTTTTTTAATACTTTGATACTCCCATTGTTTTGTCTTTCAATTTCTTTTCCCTTTTAATCTCTGCATAGCTTAAGCCACAGAATAGTACTAATGATTTCCTATATAAGAATGGTCAACGTATTTTATTCAAAATTATTGTTTCTTGAAGCCTAAAAATGGAGGGGAAGGAAGAGTTGGAATAGTTTTCTGAATTATTGCCTAACAAAGTGGCAGAAAGGTAATCAGTTTAACGGCAGTAGAAATTAATATGGTTAGTTTTGATTCATGAGGTAGGCTTAGTATTTTCCACTGGGAAACAATTAAAAAGAAAAACAAACAAAAAACCACAAAAAAACAACAAAAACCTACAAACAACCTTGCAGACAAATGCATATTGACCTGAGAAAAACTAGGTTGCAGTTTGGCTTCACCTGCAAGCTTGTCAAGTTTAACTAATCTTCTGCCTTTTTATTCATACACTTCTTATTCAATGTTGATAAACACCTAATAGCTAGAAGCAATGTTGCCAACTGGTGTTTCATATTTGGCAGTAACTTAAAAGTTGTTATTATCAAAAATAATAAGAAGAAATAATTCTTGGATTACCCACAGGAGTCTAATGAATAGAAGCATTGCAGAGGGGACAGTTTGGGTCTCATTATTGTTTTTCACCTTTATCACCATCCTAGTGCTTAGAAGCTGAAGTAAGCCTTGCACACCTCAAAGAGACAGCTCTCCACCTTTAAAGGGTGATTATTTCTGATTTGAGACTTGTATTTTTGTGTTATTAGTCTTTCCATCTTAATGAAGATCAGCATGTAGGCTTGGTTTGAATAATTTAAAAAACGGCTACTGTTTAACAAAAGAATCTGACTTTATAACTTTTAAGCTAACTTGAAAGAAACTTTAAACCTAAATGCTAGCCGAATTGTTAGTGTTCAGATTAATCATATAACTGCAGATTTTTTTCCATGCTGCATTTGACTATTGAAATAAAGCCTGTAATTTGAGGCAGTAGTTTAGATTTAGACCCATTTTAAAAGTCTATTAAGTTTCAAAGATTCAGTTTAATGCTAGACAATCAGCAGCTGTCATCCACACTAGCTGTTTTATATCAGATTAATACATAATTACTTTGTAGTAATTTTTGGAAAGTTCTTTTTCATTGCTCAAGATAAATCCCCAGTCTTGCAAAAAAAAAGATGCATGTTTCTATTCAGATGGTTATAGAACATTACCTCATAAGTCAAGAGGAACTGATGGATACATGTTTACACTGATAAATTGCATTTACTAATGTAAATTTGAATGTTGTCAGACAATGAATCTATTTTTTCCAAAACTTTGGTCTCTTGAAGTGTATACATTGCTTCATGTGTAACACTGGATGATTGTTGGTTTTGCACATTGTCTGCATCTTTTGCCATCCATAGAATGTTTGTTTTTAATAGCTCATTTCCTTTGAAACATGTAGCTCAACACGCAATGAGTTATGTGTAAGAGTGAGTTTTGCAACTTGTTGCTTAGAAGGTTTTTTGGAAAGATCTAGAGACATAAGTTCAATACATACTAGGTTGCAAACATCTGAAATAAACATCAGATTAGAAGTTAAACTGGTGTCAGTGTTGCATTGATTAAATAATTTGAATATGTAATAGTGATATATGCATATAGACTAATGTCTATAGAATAATCCTTGTTCTTGTAAAGCACTAAATACTCTGAGGTTCCATTATTAATCAGACATGCAGAACTCAGAAGAGTAAATAGAGGGGAAAAAGTGTATTTCCTCTCCTTGCGTAAGGATGGTAAGAAAATGCTTTTTAAATTCTATGTTTTGCTTCAGAGATAGGTAAGATTGCATAAAGTAAGTGAATTCCCTTAACTACAGAAGTCTTAGTTAAGATATTTTTGCTAATAGGAAAGGATTTAAGTTCTTCTAATGCAATTTACATAGCAATACAGAGACCTTCCAGTAAGAAATTCTGAAAAAAAACGGAAATAAGAAATATTAATTCTTATGCCCCCAAATGTTAAATCAGAACTTTGTTAAAAAAAAACCCACACAACCAAAAAAAAAAAAAAAAAAAAAAAAAAAAAAAAAAAAAAAAAAAAAAAAAAAAAA
>WKFP01013974.1:90128-101275 GCA_011057875.1 Pterocles orientalis | reverse complement strand
AAAAAAAAAAACACACAACCAAAAAAAAAAAACCCAAACAAAAAAAACCACAAAAAAAACACCAACTCAAAACCCTACTGGTAGTTAAGAAATGTGCATGAGCAGAAAACAGCATCCTGACCAGTACCTTCAAGTAAGGCAGAAGTAGATACAGAAACGAGCTGAAGACCGCTTTGTGATTAAATATTGATTCTGTAGAATATGTTCTATGTGTAGATTCTGTACTGGATAATACCTCTCCCAGCTTAGCTTATTTATTGCTGAAACTAGTATATCTTCTTTTACATCATAGAAGCAAATGTAAAAATTAGGTCCTAAAAAAAAAAAGTAGAAAATGTAAGGAGCCAGCCATTTTATTGGAGAAAATTACAAGAAGGTTGTAAAATACACGAAACTGTAACTTCATAAATGATTTACCCACGCTCATTAATTAGGCTTAGAAATTAATTCATTTTGTTGTCTAGCAAGACAGCAGAGCAATATTCAGAATTTCTGATATAAACATAGGAGCAAAAATGTACTTGCTTTAAAGCAAATCTGCTGGATGGGAATAGCCGTTACAGTCAACAATGAGGCAATGAGTCTGTGCCTAAAGCAGTGCAGTAAGGCTTTTCATATCTTTTTGCATTCATAGTAAAGAGTAAATTTGCTGGAGCATCCACAGAGAGTTAAATTAATTTCAGAAAGAAAATTATTACATTAATTTGTTTTCTACAAATATAATTTTGAATTAGTTATTCAGTATGGGTTTTCCCAGTTGCCTTTAATAAAATGATAGAGTTGGGCTTATGGGGAGAGTCTTAATTGTTCAGCTTTCCATTTCCATTTCACTCATTTTCAAACTTAGTTATTAGTGGGGAAATAGCTGAAGCCAGTGTTTGTGATCTATAATGCCTGATTTTAAGCTTTCCCTTGAGCTTATTAGAAGGTTAGTAGGTGTTTAAGAACACAGAACATTTTAGTTTCTGTCAAAGTGGTGTCCTCCATGGAGCTCTGTTTTTAGAAAGAATTTTACTGTGTGTAATGTTGCATAGTCACAGTTTAAAAGTGAAGTTTAATTCTTTTGACCTTAAGAGCAAAGTGTATTAATTTAAAACAGCACATTGCAGCTCATGTTGCTGTGACTCAGTTATGAGTAATCGCAGTTAATATTTTTGCATAGTATTTCTGTATTAGAGTGTTTAAAACATGCAGGGTTTATGGTACAGAATAAATGAAGAATGGTCAGCTCTCAAATATCAAGGAAGAATCAGGGTGATTATATAAAGATGATTCTTTCATTAACAGTTGTCACCTGAAGGACATAATTATACAGAACACAGTATAATTTCTCATTTCTTCAACAGATTAGAAGTTGTTTACTCATTTGCTTTATGAGGAAACTCTGTTTCTATAAAGGTCAAGTTTGTACAGTAGGGAAAATTGAACTCTGAATGCAGAACATTATGGTATCAACACAATATAAAAGTATTGCTAGGATGAAAAACGGGTCATGTAGAGCTATCACTATAATTCTGCCTGTGAATTCAATTTGTAGGTATAAAAAGTTTAATTATGATGTTGTTATTCATACGGTTCTTCTTCCTAGTGCTACTGATTTGTCGTAATAAAGTTATACATGAAGTTTATTCCAAACTGAAAACTAAGAGGATTTACTAATGATGTTTTATAGCAGAAGTTATAATTTATAAATACCCTTTATTCTTCTTTCCTGACATGACTGTTCAGAACAGCACCGCATGCTTTCAGCTAAGCTTACAGACTTTTGTACAAAGACTATAAGGTTTTGCACTATTCCCAAGACAGACTTGAGTTTCTGTGATTTGAAACCCGCTTCTCTTCTTTCATTCCCACTAAAGAAATAAAGAAGGAAAAGAAATTTTGTGCTTTGGGTCCAGCTAAGTCCTTTCAAAGGCATAAAAGACAGAGTGCCAAACATGCAATCTCAGCTATTTCTGCATAAACCAGTGGTAGGTTACTCCCTTGGGATGGAATCTGGACTGGTACTGAGGTAAGCATAGTCTTTATTTTTCTTGTTCTTTGTCAAAAACAAACAAACGAAAAACGTATTTACTGTAAGTAAGATTGCTCTTATCTGTATCATAGATTCTATATTCCCATTCTCCATTTCATTGAGACATTTCCATCAAGTTTCCTTGAGTTTCAGCACAGGATCTCAGTTTTTAGGTGAGATTAGCTTTTTTTAGCAGTATGGCACACAAGACCTGTAGTTTCTAGCTTCAGAGGCTTGCTAGCTGTGACTCTTCAGTTTTGCAGTGTATAGACTATGAAAAATTACTGTCTTGGTGACTGTATTTCCCCCCCCCAATGAATCTTTTGCATCTTAAAAGGATAAAATATAGCTTTTGGATGTGTACCAAAATGTATCTTATTAAAAGGAGTAATTGTTTGCAATTAAGGCAATAAGATTTTGGAATTGACTTATTGTATAAGATCATACATAACTCAAATTTGGAACAAAAATACTTTTTCTCTTCATATATGTCAATATTAAAATGAAATGAAGTTTTGAAGAATTTGAAATGGGTATCCATGTGATTGTTTCTGAAGTTGTGTGGTCAAAAGTTTCAGTGAATAAACTAAGTCCTGGAATCAGGTCAAAAACCAAACTTGCCTTGTGTGTAAAATATGAAATAAATAAAAAGGTAATTTAAAAGTAATACGGGTTACACATGTCTGTGGGCAATGAAAGGACCTTTTACCTCAGAACCTGGGTTGTAAAGCCTTTCTGCTTGTGCTTTTTCAGTCTTTATTTTCCAAGACAAACTTGGTGCCTCTTCCCAAAGTCGGTATTCTTTGCTTTAAATTAAAAAAAAAAAAGCTATCTGGGGAGTTGCAGGTAATGTCTTTGGTTAGATTAAGAACTAAAAATTATTTAATATTTACAAGTAATTAAAAATTAGTCCTTCTCAAATCTAGTATGATTCTATAAATTCTTAGACCAAATGATGTAAATAAAGGTGGTACAAGCCAGTCGCATCGCTTCTGAAGTTCAGCCTTCAAAAAATATGGCTATGGTATACCAGTAGGGCACTGCAATGAATTTTTTTTTTCAAGTAGCTGTTGTGTGTCTCATCAGCATGATAGTTGAATAATAGTCCTATCTGAGCTACTCCTATTTGGTGGATAAACAGGATATTCTCTTTAGCTCTAACTGTTGCTTTTTGAAATCTAGGTTCATTTTAAAAGACAAAGTGTTTCCCTAGTAATTTTTAAAAAAAAAAAATCAAGTTTAGGAATTAAAAAGTGATGAGATTTACTTTTTTTTTCACTTCCATGGTATTTCCAGTGTGAGTGATGTTCTATTCTGGGGGATTGTTTTGGGTAGTTGGGGGGAGGATAGGGGATGGTGTCAGCCTTATTATAAAACTCAAATTAGACCACAAATTATTATGTTGGTATTTATCTGAGAAAAAAATCATTATTTCTACCGTCTAGAAGTTAGCTAAATGGTGCGGTTTCTGTAATGCCCCTGGAGCAGGCATAGCAGCATTTGGAGGGTCTTAAAAATGGGTAACTCAAGGCACAAGGTTTTAGTACAGTAGTTTCTAAATCTTGCGGCAAAGTGTCAGTTAAGATTTACATCAGTGAGATGACCTAAAAGTGTTTGGAGCCGTTAACCTTTTTAAAGTAACTGAGCAGAAATCAAACAAGAGGCAGTACAATAATTATACAAGGGGTTTTCTGTAGGTTGTTGTGGGTTAGATGTATAAAGTTATCTTTCATTGCCTGCAAGAGATAGAAGATGCACCATAATCTCTAAATTGGACGTCAGCATGAGTGAAGTTGTGGGCAGTTAAAAATAGCTTGCTGGTTTTGTGTTTCTTAGGTATACTTCCTGTATATGCTATTCCTTATTTGTACTGTAGTATGAGTATCTAGTACGAGTTGAATAAAATTGTTCATACTTGTGTACCATTCTAGGTGGACAGCACACATGCATATGTCTGAAGGTTACCATATGCAGCAATATGCTGCTGGTTGTGATCTATGACTTTTTTGATAGTATTTGAGTTATGAACCTATCTAAAAGTATCAAAGCCCCATGTATTAATATACATTGCTTTTGTATTGTTGCACTATGTATTTCTGGAATTCTAAATTTTGGAGGGAGAAATTGTCCATGTGATTTTTTTTGGTTTGGGGTTTTTTATCAATTATTTCAAAGCATCTTAGAAATGTTGTTTGTAACGGATCTTGGAATGCAGGTCATTCTGTCCAGCCTCATATTGAGAGTAAGACTGTTGCCAACACTAGGCCAGATTAGCTATGGTTTTGTCTAATCCAAGCCTATAAAATCTTTATGGGCTGCCGAGTCCAGCACTATGACAGCCTGCTAGTAAAGAGTCATCACATCATAGAGAAAGCTCTCCTAATTTCCTTTGTGAATCTCTAAGCTGCTGAGGCTATTGTCCTTTATTTTCTCTTGCTACAATGAAGATTTTAGCTTCATCATCTTCGTATACCTTCTTCATGTGTTTGTAGGAAATTGTTAGGTTGTCCCTTAGCCTCCTGTTTACCTGACTGAACAAGGTGAGTTCCCTCTCCCCTCGGAAGTAGTGTACTCTGAGTCCCTAACTCTTACATCTTCTCTGCATCCCTCCTGAATATGGACATAGTATTTTGGGTGTAATCTCACCAGCATGGAGTAGAGGAGATTAACAATTTTCCTCAATCTGCTGGCCATGAATTCTTTTGTTTGGTTATGGTGTTTGGGGTTTTGGGGAAACATGTTTTTGGTTGGTTTTGTTTTTTCCAGGACCGCTATGCAACCCCTCACTTTACAGCCTGTGCTGATACATGAGGATATTTCATCTTCTGCTAGATGTCAACCATTTTCCCTGATTTGATACCATTTGTTTTATCATCCAGGTCACTTACAAGGGTTCTGGACAATAATGCCCCAGAATCAACTGTTGACATGCTCTACTTTCTGCTGGCTGCTAACCCAGTGCAAACCCTGGTAGTCCAGCCATTTTTCAATGCAACTGTCTCTTCCTTCAGTTCCTATTTCCTCAACTACCAAATGAGAGTGCTGTTACCACAGCACCCAAAAGTTTTCCTGAAGTCGAGGCATTACTTATGCAGGTCTCCTACTATATGCAGCTATCCATATAGCCAATCATTTCACCATAGAAGGCGGTCAAGTTGGTAGTGTGTGACATGCCTTTGATGAAGCTATTGACTGTTCCCAGTTATCTTCTTGTCCTTCATGGATTTAGAAATGGATTCCAAGAGGATGTGCTTCTTAATCTTTCCAGGGGCTGACTTCTCTATTCAAGGCTGATGATAAATACATCACTAGAGCAATCTTTCTCAAAATTAATGTGGTACCTTGAAAGTCTAGGTCCCATCGTCATATTAGCATATATTACATTGTTTGTGCATAGCAGGAGGATATGCTTAGCTTTTCAAGGAAAGATCTAATAGTTTAGTTCCCACCTCTGTATGGTTGGGACTGATAAAGCTTAATTTCTCCTTATGTTTAAGGCAGATTTTCAGATGAAGGTCTTTACACAGACAGGATATAAAGCTTCCAAGAAAAGGGGATAAAGCCGTCAACATAGTAAAGGTTACTGTTGCTCTAATTATAATTCGTATCCAATAATGAACACCTTGTTCAGTAATATTTAATTCAAATTATGATGCTGAAGGTAGAATTATATATTGAGAGAATTCATTAGAAGTTTTTAAAGTAAGCGGAATAAATGTGCCTCAGAGAATGCATTTGACGAAACTGTAAAAGTATTTAAATTAGATCTGTAAAGTACTATGAAAAATCCACAAGGGATCTACAATTAGGCGAATAAGCTGTTTAAGGCCAGGAGCTATTGAGCATTTATTGTACAGTGCTTTCTTGTACACTGTTTATGTAAAATAGGTGAATGCCAAAAATGTAACACTAAAAACAAAGTTTAGTTTATTTCAAACTAAGCGGAGGTGAGGGCTTGAATTGTTAAAAAAAAAAAAATAGTTCCCTCATGATTAGTTTTCCAGTCTTTCCATACATGTTATTACTATATAACTGAACCATTTAAATGTACGGCAAATGTATGCATGTTTTATAAAGCATGATTGTTTATTGGCCTTTTGAGTTAGCTCATTCATAATCTGTTTTTCTTTTCCTAAGCATGTACACTAGGCTTCCTGAATCAGCAAAAATATGTAAATGTAATGGCTATAATTCCTTTCTTGGGAGCATTGCTATCTGTAGCTATGCACCATTTTAAGAAGGCTATTTTTATCTTTGTGTTCTTCATATGATATTTATTATTTAAAGGTGCCAGAGATACATTTGCAGTAGTTCATAAAGTATGATGCATGTATTGTATTTCTTTTCAGGGTTTTAGTGGATGTCATGAGAATTGCTACTTATATCTTCTCTCCCACTTTTTCTGGTATGTTTGCAAATAAAGATATATTTACATACAGTTAGTATGCTATTGTAGTGTGTGTGATCGTATTCAAGCCAACCTTGTATCATGGTTTAACCCCAGCCAGCTATAACAAACAGCAACTCGCTCACTCTCCCCCCAGTGGGATGAGGGAGAGAATCAGAAAAGTAAAAGTGAGAAAACTCATTAGTTGAAATAAAGACAGGTAAAGCAAAAGCTGCACACACAAGGAAAGCAAAACAAGGAATTCAATCACAACTTCCCATCGGCAGGCAGGTGTTCAGCCATCCCCAGGAAGGCAGGGCTCCGTCAGACATAATGGTTACTTTGGGAAGACAAACACCATCCCTCCAAGCATCCCCCTCTTCCCCCTTCTTCCCCCAGCTTTATAGGAAGAGCAGGACATCATATGGTATGGAATATCCCTTTGGTCAGTCAGGGTCAGCTGTCCTGGCTGTGTCCCCTCCCAACTTCTTATGCCCCCTGAACCTACTCACTGGTGGGGTGAGAAGTAGAAAAGGCCTCGACTATGTGTAAGCACTGCTCAGCAGTAACTAGAACGTCCCTGTGTTATCAACCTGTTTTCAGAACAAATCCAAAACATAGCCCCATACTAACTACCATGAAGAAATTTAACTTTATCCCAGCCAAACCAGCATGCCTTGTCCTGGTTACTTCATGCTGTGTAGGCTACAGCACAGGGTTTCAGCTGTCTTTCAATACTGAGCATCCTTGCTACAATGGTATGCCATATCCCAGGCTGCTCCTTTTTCTCAGTTTTTGTTACCAAGCTAAGCAGAAAAAGGCCATATTTTATGCTTACCGACATGGAGTCATACCTACCAACTCTAATAAGGACATAGGTGGAGACCCTTCCTCCTGTTTTTGTTCATGCTTGTCCATATATATTTTTTTCCATGCTGCCATAATACATCATTAGAGCTCAGGGTCTCATAAGTAATTGTATCAGTCATAGCATTCATAAGTCTAGTTATTTTTCAAATACAGAAAAGCTGAAAATACATATATTAAACTGTGAAGCCTGAAAGCATAGATGTTTTTTTTTCCCTCCTGTAAATGTATTTTTGCAATTTATTTTAGTGAATTGTACTTACTTTTCTAATGGCTACTACCTAATATTCTGTGCAAGCAGACTTAAAAGCAAAACCAACAAAGTTTGCAGTGTAAAATCTCTTCCTAGAGATTAGTCACTATTAACAGATTATTAACAGAATGCATCAGAAAGCTTTCCCCAGGCCAGACTGAACCTATGCTTCACCGGTAGGAACGGTTGTTCTAATCTTAAAAGCCTGTCGTTCCCTAGGGAGCCACTCCTATGCCCTTTCATGCAACAGAGGTAACAATCCACCTGCCTCAGTGAGTCAGTAGTATCCACTTAACCTCTTCTCAGCAGGATAAGCACCTGCAAACAGCATGGGGTGTTTCTGGGAAAATTATGAGCCTGCTAGCTTATATGTTAATAGTGATTAATATTTGGTATTACAGTTTCATTTGTAGGAGGCGTTACCGCTATTGAAAAACTGCCTTAACTCCAGCTGCTGTTCCTACAGAGATCACTCTCATTTAGAAGATGCAGCTATGCAGTGCTTTACTGCGAAAGGAATTGAAAGCATCTTTCAAGGCTTAGAAAACAGAGACAGTTGAAACACAAAGTGTTAGAGTTAAAAAATAGATAGGATTTGAATTTACATACTGTCTTTGTGAAACATTAGAAGTAGGGGCTTTGTGTCTTTTAAAGTGTGCATGGAGGGACATTAATACTGGGCTACTTTTGCAGAGATTGAAGTTTTGTGACAGTATATGGAAATACTTGTTTTAGTTTCAAGAATGTAAGCACCATGAGATCATGAGAACACAGTAATGTTCCCTATTTCCGTCATAACCAGCCGTTTTCCTTCACTGAAAGGCAGCATTGCTATTTCCTTAAGTATTATGATTTATGTAAATGCATCAGGTGCCTGAACAGTCTTAGTCATTATTTTATATATTGTATATTGCCAGTGATCTACCCAGGTACTAGGTACAATTACTTTGACTGAACAGCTTCTAAACTATGTTGCAAGCAGAAGCCGTGAAAATATATCAAAGAGTTGTTTTGTCTTAAACCTTTAGGATAATACTACAAGCCTTCTGCTGGGATTTTAATATCTGCATCAAAAAATATTATCAAAGCTTAAAAAAAACTTGCAAAACTTGAATTTTATCTAGCCTTGTATCTACTAAAAGATAGAATTATGATTTAATCAAGCTTCAAAATTATTTCATTAATTTGATATAGGTGCCTTGAGAAGGCTTTAGGTCAAACAAAAATATTAGTGAACATTTTCATTTTAATTGTTGTAGCAAAGTACTACTGATTCTTTTCCAAACTTTTGTCCCTCTTGCAAATAAGTGGAACTCTGTTTGTATTTGTTCTTTTTTGTATACATTATTGTTTCAAATTTACACTAGAATGTAATATTCATTCACTTTCTCTTTTGTTTTTTCTCCTCATTTTCTTGGTCTTTAATTTCCATAGAGCTAGACAGTCTGTATCACCTCCTTTCGTCCTTCCCTTAACTCTTCATTGGCTTCATATTTTGGTAACATAATAATTAGTAATATAGTCTTATTATTATCTTGAATATTCTGCAACAACTATAAAAAGTCATTATTTAAATGAATATATACCTATTTAAAATGATACAAAAATCTTTATTCTGATTCCTACTTTCTTGTTATTAAAAAACCCTACATCTGTGTTAATCAGCTAGAACACTTTGAAATATTATTGCTTTTTTTTTTAAAAAGCCATCATGCACCACATTTGAAATGTAGCAGGGTGATTTTGTTTTCCCTGTGAATCTCCAACTCAGATTTAGTTGGCTACCAGAGACAGAATTTTTCTAGCATATGGACATTTCCTGGTACTTCTGACAGGGATATATTATTTGATTGTCAGTCTAGAAGTATACCTGTCCTTTTAATAGGTTTTGTGTGTAGATTACAGTGACTGGGGGAGTTGCAATGGGAAGAAGCAACCCCAAATGTTATCACAGTTTTAGTAAATGAAAGCTGGCAGTAGCATTTTTAACGATGACAGGAGCCTGAGGGCAAATCTCTTTTTGCAGTGCCCATCAATGTGACCATGTCCTGTGCCGAGTGCAGGGTAGGTGATGGGTGCTGTGCTGATTTCAGGTTAGTGGAAATGCCCTGGCTCCTTGATCTTACATAACTTTGTTTTAAGCCCATGCTTCTGGAAAATGTCCACATTTTGAAGGTGGTTTCTTCCTCATTTTATAACGTACTCCATGAAATAACTAATAAATTAAATGAATCTAATATATAGGTACATGATTTATCAGCTGATAAACTGGCTGCCCTGCAGCTTCTACATGTATGTAAGATGGAAAACCTCGACAGTTTTCAAGTATTTGTTTAAGAGGAAAAGTAATAGTACAAGATATAGTGCAGTTGACACAGTTTGAAATCTGTAAGAAAACTTGCCCTTTATTGCAATTTTATAGACCTGTGAACAGGAAGAGAGACAAAAAACCAAAAAAAACCCCAAGCCCCAAACAAACAAAAAAACCCCACACCACCAACCAACCAGACATCACAAAAAGTCCCCAAAAGTACAAACGAAAACAAAAACGCCAACCGCAAAACCCTTGCTAATATTTTGAAACAGCTGAAGTATTTTTTTCTTACACTACTATTGTTAATAATTGACAAACAAATGTAGTTTGCCAGAGTCACTAGACAGAGAAGTAGATTTTATTCATTATTAGTTTGTAGAGCATGAATTCAGCATGTGCTTTTAGATTGTTTGATGGGGTTATTTCTGACAAAACCTGCCATCTAACTGGGAGTAGATCAGCTACTGGGGAGAGGAGGGAAATGTGTACTTTTGGGATACTTTGAGTGATTAAATTCATATTATAACCCAGAAAGTGTTTAGTTGTGCGTTAGCTTGTTATGACATGTTTTTGGATTATTTGTGCAAAAAGTATTTGCTATTTTTCTGTTTCACAGCCAAACTTTTCTCAAAGCTACAGTCCATTTGTAGCTATATTGAAAATATATAAAATCTCAAAGTATCTTTCTGTATGAAAAGTTATTAAAAAATAAGCTGATGCAGTAAGCAATCATCGGTCAGTTTCTTTTATTATTCTGCTACCTCTGTAGTTTTTAGATACTCATATTATGCACTGTTAGCCTAGAGCTGGCAGTGATATGGACCTAGTTTTAAAATTATCATATTCAAAATTATTCTATTCTTCTCTGCCAACATTTTTTTTTAAACAAAAAGGGGGAAGGGGGGGAGAGAAAGTGGCCATTTTGAACAGAAAATATGCTAATCTTTCACTTTTTTTGGTAATAAAGACAAATAATGTTTTGCATTGATGTAGTGCTACACCTTAATTTCAGAAAGCCTTTCCACAAAGGGAAAAGATGATGTTAAGAAAAAAGCCCACACCCTTGCATTCAAGTTTGTTTGCTTCCAAATTTTACTAACTGCTGGTGAATAAAACTGAGTATCAGTACAGTTCTTTGGTTCTGTTCTTTGGCTTCTTTCTATGGGTGTAACTTCCAGGGAACTTGTGTGTCTCGTAAAAACATTTAAAGAAGCTCTTTTACAAGGAGCTTACCAAAAGGGGTTAAGATATTGTCTCTTCAAACAGGTTGTTTGTGTTTTTTTTTTTTTTTTTTTTTTTTTTTTTGAAGAGT